>RWJN01000198.1:0-45885 GCA_004332605.1 Steccherinum ochraceum | reverse complement strand
GGACGACGACCGCCCCGACGAGGAGTGGGAGTACGTCGGGGAGGGAGTGTTACGCGGGCTGGGCTTGCCCGCGTTGTCGGCCCAGCGCACCTGCTTGGACTCGGAGGAGCCTGCAGAGGAGGGGCGGAGGGACATTGGCGGGGAGCTGTAGTCCGGGTAGTCGAGATGGTCGTAGTCGAGGGGGTAGTGGTAGTGGTAGCGGGCGTAGGGAGGGGGTTTGCGGGGAAAGAGGAGTCTGAGGAGGGCACAAGGAGAGTCGAACATGGCGGTGATTTATAGCGAAGGAGAGTGGTAGGTAGAGAGAGAGTTATCGCAGAGGAGGAGGTCACCGCTTCACTGCAGCGGGCGTCTGCACGTCCTAGGGAAGGCGCTGTCAGAGTCGGACCCGTGTCACTGTCACCCCCCACTCTCCGCCAGGCTTCAGCTGATTCCGTCGCCAGCCCACACAGCGACGTGCACGGTGACGGATGAGATTCCCCAAGCCTGGAATTGCCAAGGGCCAAATGCGATCTGCTGCGCGTGTCAGCTCTGTGCGATCCTACATCACTCGTCTCCTTCCATGTCCCCGTGCTCTCCCCGCAAGAGTCAGAGTCAGAACGCACCTCCATGACTCGTCACTCGTATCAACGTCTTCACCGACGCTGCTGCTTCCTTCCCGCTCTCCTGGGTCCGGTCCACCCACGGGGCCATCTATCCATCCTCGGTCCTCGGCGCGAGGCAGTGTGCGAATGCCGTACCTTCGGCGGGCGCGGCGGGATGGCACTGCTGCGAGGGCGCGTAGGACGTCGTCGTAGGTGGTGGAAAGCGAACAAGCCAACACCAACAACCCTACGACCAACGCTGCCACTGCATCGACCGATAGGGCATAGGCATCATTCGGATGGGACGGATGGGACGAGATCAACAGTGGACGGTGCTGTGCACAGTGCATCTCCCAACTGCAACCGCAGCTTTGTCGCTCTTTGTCTCGTTGTCGTCACCACGCTTAGACGCCTCACAGGCGCGCTCCCTTCATCCTTGGCCAATGCCATCCTCTCGTTGTCCTCCCCGTGCACAAACGTCCGAGTCAGGATATCTACTGCTTCGCTCTCGATAACATAACATAACATAACACGCATGTTCCGAGGAGACCAGTGCACCGAAGTTTCTCTCGGCCCTCGGGAAGCCCCAAAGATCAAGGTTATGATAAATACTAGTACAGTCCTACGCAAAGTGACTCGTGTGCATTCTTCAGTAGATTGGCCATAGATCTCGTAGAAATCCCCGGAAGGTATCCGAGTCTGAGATTACTTGTGGGTCCAGCGGCCAGCCTCACCGTGGGCCGTCGAGCACGTCGCATAGTCAAATTGAACATTAATATTGGCCTTGCGATCGGGGAAGGGACATGCTGCGGCTGCTTCGCGCTCGGACACGAGTTCAGCTGTGCTCATTTCCGAAAAGTAGCCAGGAGCAGGCACACCGAAGACTGAGATTAACTCGACGTCGACGCCCGTGTATTTGGGACATACAATGTGACTTCGTCTTGGATTGGTAACGTCGTCGCGGCTCGAGAAGGTTCGAGTCGACGGCCTGTGCTTGGAACGTATCCTCAGCTGTATGTGCTCCACTTTGACTCTTTCTCCGATGACAGGCCGTGGCCGTGGCCATGGCCATGGTCAGCAAACAATGCATGTCAGACCGACGCGTCTTCTTCAATCTCTTGACTGTGGCCACCGAGCGAACGAACAGTATTCGAGCCGTATTAATATGACCGCCATCCGTGATAAAGACAGTACTAGTCCCTGAGCCTGCGGAGCGGGGTAACGGATGCGAACAAGACGAACGAATATGATATTCTATGGCGGTACCGTACAGTACACAAAATCGTACAAAAATCTATGCAAAGGCTGGGCTGGGCTGGGATTTACGGTTGACTGGTTGTTGGGGGTATATGAGAACAGAGATACGAGGGTATGATTTGCGTTTCGTGGGCAGGGTGGTCGTAAAAGCGTAAGAGCGTGATGGCGATGATATGGGTCATGATATGTGGCTAAAGCGAAATAGCGATCCGGAGTGCACACTGCGTTGTGTGTAGGACGGAACGGGGATTGACGATGAGCAGTGGAGGGAATCAGGTGCTTCTTTCTCCCCCTCCCATCGGTATCTGAGTGCAGGGTTCCGTCGCGACGACGCGTAGATCCGGGGGTGGGAGATGATGGTGAGGATGTGGATGGGAATAAGGATGGGGGGAATAATGATATTGATGATGATCAGTCGGAGGCAGAGTCAGTGGCAGCGCAACGGCAAACGACGCGTCTGGTCAACAGTCCGCATTCGTTCGCGCCGTTCGCGCGGTCTGCCCCCGCCCCCCACTCCCTCCGCTTCCTTGCACAGGCCGCCCCGGGCGCACGTGCAGTCTCAGCTCCCTTTCATTCCGCCCAAACGTCAACCCGACCCACGTCAACGAGCCCATGAACAAGTCCACAATGCGTATCCCCTGGTTGATCTCCTCCATCGCCCCCTCCCTTGTGCGCCCGTGCTGGCAGCGCTCCCAGTACGCCGCGACGACCCCGTCCTTCAAATGCGGGAACTTCGCACACATGCGCTCGTAGTTCGCCCGGTCGATGCGTTTCTGGAACTGGTGGTAGAGCGTGTACAGCACGTCCCCCGCCGTCACGAAGGACCGCGACGCGCAGAAGTGTGGAGGCGCGTCGCCGGCGCGCACGACGAAGTTGGCTTCCCAGAGCCCGTCCTTGTGTACGATCTCGAGGCTCCGCACGGGGGTGTCTGTTGCGGACTCGCTGAGAAGCCGGAAGACTTCCCAGTGGTAGAGGTGCGGTGGGGCGATCCGCTCTGGGTTGGTGGAAATGTCCCAGAGGATGGTCGGTGTATCCGAACAGGCGAGGAAAGGGTGGATGGTGGAGTGGCTCTTCGGAAAGCCGCGAAGAGGGGATTCGTTGAAATGAGGAGAAAAGGCCCAGTGCGCGGGTCGCTTGAGCGCGGACTTGCGTGGTCGAGAATGCGGGTTGTAGCTGTGCAGTTTGGAAGGCTCGTAAGAAACGGAGGGGTCCCATCGGGGGCGTGCGGGTGCCCAGGGGCTGCTATCGTAGTGGAGGGACATGGCGGGCGCGGCGTGCAGAAGGATGCTTGCTTGGGAGTTCGCAGTTCGCAGACCAGCTGCGAAGGGGCGAGCCAGCGGGGTGTTGGGGTTTATATCATTCTCCAAAGAGCCCGTTGAAACGCCACAGCCATTTGGGAGATCCAAGCGTCGGCCCCGGCACCGTCTCTAGCAGAGCTGATCGGTAGCCTTGTGTTGTCCTTCGCTTGGATACCGGCCGAAATTCGAATGACGATACGTGATGATCAGCCTTACAGTTGTTTGATCTCCCTCTGCTGTGATGGCGGGCCGCCCTTGGAGCGAGTGTACGATTTTGGAGGTATGAACAGCTGTTACGTCGAAATGACACCGCTGAGGCGGTTTGCATCTACCTTCCTTGAGCAGGTCATACAGCATTGACGGCATATGCCCCGCATAGGTATAACACCACAGACGAGCAACAACACCACCTCCGGAGAAATGACACAACTCACTTGTTCGCAGACGCGTATTACGCAGCCCGACACGTCATAGTTGGAAGGATTTTTGAGGTCGAACAAGCACGTCCTAGACAGGAACTTGGATGTCCTTCAAGTGAGAGATGAAAGACTAGATGCTTTCACTTCCATGGGAGACTGTTTCAGCGATCACCGCTAGAGCAATAGAGGGAAACAGTACCTAAGTGCCTGTTGCTCGCCACACTGCCCGGGCTTGATCATAACTTGATGCAGAGAGCAGTGGGTACACGTCCGGTGTTGAAACGACCAAGGGTGAACCGGTGAATAACGCGACACCGTCGGTAAATCTTGAGCATTGCCAACGTCCAACGGTGAAGACGATGGACGAGATAGACGAGGAGGGATGCCAAGGGATGGACTGTCGAGAGAGGAAGACAAGGTGATGCGATGATCATGGTGCTGTGAACGTCGAGATGAAGCGACATAGACGCTGGAAAGGGCGCGCGCCGGAAGACGCCGGTCGGTAAATTCGCGCTGGACGTGTTTGTCGGGTGACGGTGAACGCTCTCAGACTCTGTCCTGTACAGCGAAGACGATGTTGCGGGGGTCGCACCAAGTCCGACACTCGCTGCGGACATTCTCGTCCAGCGCACCGCACCATGCTCACGTCTCCAATATCGGCAAACAGCCCATCCAATTCCCTCCTACCGTGACACTTACACCGACCACCTCACCCAGCCATGCCCTCGCCGTCAAAGGTCCCCTCGGCACCACTTCCATTCCTCTCCATCCATATACCCAACTCGAGTTCCCAGAACCACAAACACTCGCGGTCTCTGTCGAAAACCCCAAGGAGAAGAAGCAGCGCTCCATGTGGGGACTCACGCGCACGCTCATCCAAAACGCCATTATCGGCATGACCGAGGGGTTCAGCACGACGCTCTACCTGGTCGGCGTCGGGTACCGTGCAGCCATCGAAGACGACCCGTTAGGGAACCGGGAAGGGTGGAGCGGAAAGCGGCTGAACATGCGTGTCGGGTTCTCGCACCAGGTGTTCGTCCCAATACCGGACTACATTACGGCGACGATTATCAATCCTACACGGATTGGCATCTCGTGTACGGATAAACACAAGCTGGGCTTGTTTGCTGCAAAAGTCAGGAAGTGGAGGCCCCCAGAACCGTATAAGGGGAAGGTGCGTTGTTGAGTCGTATCTCATTCGGAGTTTTGGAGACTCATGTTACGCGTCACGCATAGGGTATTTTCGTTGGGAACGAGCAGATCCGTATCAAGGCTGTCAAGAAGAAGTAGACGATATCCTATCCTATCCTAATGCTATTCGTTATGCTTCGTCATCCTGCTCCATCCTGCTTGTGTGCGCTACCTGATATTGCATCTTCCGTCAGACTCATATTATCATGCGACTGGCGGGACTTCCGCAGGTGCTGCTGCGTCGTTATTCGGATCCTTGAGACGCGGACGTTCGGGTTCTTCCCAAGCAAACTACCCCGCCTGCCATCCGTGCGCAGCCTGGATCGCGACGAGGGCTGATGGAGCCAGAGCTCTCCACCCCACATACCTCTTGTTGGTATTTTGCCCTTGCCCAACCTCGCGCACTGCCGCAGTGGCCGAATGCCCGACGACCGACGCTCCGCATGGAGCACAAGGGGCATCTTCCAGAACAATCGGGACGTGCATTCCCCAAATAACGCGACGGGATTCCCGGTGTCGGTGCATGACAGTCGCGAGTGGGACCCGTATACGACGTAGCGCGCGCGGACAGCCCTCCGAGCCTATGCAGCTATCGCCCGCATGGTCAAGCTCGGTGTCAATTGCGCTAGCCAGCAGTGGAGAAGGCTGGCTGTTTCGAGCCCCCTTCGGTCCACGTACCAGTGAGGATTGTTACCAGCACGGATAGCGCTTGGCCACAGACCTGTGTCCTCGCAGGCGCGCGCTCCTCGCACGTCCTTGGAACCTAATCTGTCTGCGTTTGAATTGCTGCATCGACAGGTCTGCGCTTTCGTTGGGTCCTTTTCTTCACGACAGGTTCAAATCAAGCGACTTTTGACCGCAGAATGCGCGAATATTAGACGCGCCACAGTGAAGGTAAGCCTTTTGGCCAACGGTTAGTGTAATGAGAAGCGCTCATTGGGAGACTTTGCACTTAGTAGGTAAAACGAAAACACATGAGTGGCTCTCGCGAAGTGGTCGACGTAGATGGTGCCTGACGGGGGTGGCTGTCATTTGCAGCGTGGTCCGCTATGCTGACTGCTGTCATCAGGATCCCTCAGGATTTTAGTGCGAGATGTCAAATTCACTTTGCCCATGCCGTGACAGTCAATCCAGTCGAATGACTTGTTCGCGGGAGAAGCAGCGGAGGACAATCCACCACTACATCGGGATGGACGACTAGGATGTAATGTCCCAGGTCTCGCAACCCCATTTGGCTAACGGCTGAATTTGCATTGAATCGTGAGCCTTCGACTGCATTGTTATCACTTGTTTCTGCTTCTAAGACCATGTTCTAGATGCTGGTTTGTGGAATTACCGGTTTCACGCTCTGTCGGCCCTGGCGGGCTCCAGGTAGTGGTGATATGGCTCACACATACTCGTTCTTTCCTAGCATGTATCTCCAAGCGCTACAATCGTATTCCCTCGACGTATCCATCCATCCGGGACGGAGAATCGTACCCGCAACCTTCCGTGGGTTCGCCCCCTGAAGACCGACCCAGCCGTGGCCCAAGGCGAGTTCCGGCCTGTGGAACATCCGTCCTACGCCAGAGCCTTCTTCCGCTCAGCCTGCCGCTTCTTCGCCTCCCTCCAATCGAAAGCCAATCTTCCGTCCTTCTCCATCTCTTCTTTCACCTCCACCGTCAATGCACGCACGGCCTCTACGTCCATTGTTTCTAGCCCAGCCTGCCAAGCAAACAGGGTCCAGTGGATGGAGTTCATCGGACTCCCGCCGTCGTCTCCATAGTCCAGATCCGGTCTATCTTCCTCCTCACCTCCCAGCCGCTTCTTCACCTCGTCCATGACCCACCGCACCGGCGTTCCCTGCACGCCTGTCCACTCGGTGACGAGTTTGCCTGACAGCACCGTGTTCGCGTGAGTCTTGACCGCGGCGACGCGCAGGATACGACAGTACAAGTCCCACTTGCCAAAGAATTGCAGAGCGGATTGTACTGCCGTGCCTTTGTCTATGAGACTGCTCTTGTACGCGCCGCTGTTTTTGGTCTCGAAGGCGTAGGTCAGGAAGTTCTGGTACATCCCTCGCGCTTCGCGGGCTTTGCGTCCGCCTTGGTGGTCGGACTCGGCGCGGGACATGATGCTAGGGTCGTAGAAGCGCGAGGAAGAGATCCACTCGAAGACTTCGCGTTGGCGCGTGAAGCCTTCTTTCCAGCGGTCGTACGACAGGTCTAGGAACTCTAGAATACGCGTCATAGACGAACACAGATGGAAGGAGACGGGAGGCGCAGTTGGCAGAGGATTCGCAAGCTGCGGATGTGGCTCAGGTTGCGAGTAAGATGTATCTTGGACTGCGGCACGTACCCTCATACCGCTCGTACCAAAAGACAGTCCAACGCTGCGGGCCATCAGCCCAATGATCATGGCGACGTCGCCGTACGAATGACAGAAGCTGACGCGCTGGAACTCAGCGATATCCTCGCAGACGTGAACGTCCACTTGTATGTACTGCTGCGGATGGGTAGGCACGCCTGCTACAGTATCCCAAGGAAGAGCATAGTGGCTAGTGACCTTCTGAGGGATACTCCAGATGGCTCCCAGGGCCTGTTTGACTTGTTCATGGGTGATGTCGATCTTGGGAGAGCAGACGAGGAAGTCTATGTCTCCGTGATCGACTTTTTCTGGTGCTTCGGGAGGTGTGGTGACGTGATTGTAGAGTGGGAGGAGGATCGCGAGGATCTTGGCTTTGACGCGTTCATAGATCTCTGGGTGCATTCGCGGGAATGCAGCCTCAGGATGCTTGACGTTGAATGCGTTTCCGCCCATGCTCGTTATTCAGCTGAGATGGCAGCGGCGAGGTGTAGAGGTGAAAAGAGAGATCAGCTTTCATCTCCGGTATTTGTAGACACACGCGAGTGACTCAGGCTGAGAAAGTCCTGCGTTGCCGACGTGGCCCGCGCAGATGGTGTGGTTCTACTGCAGCGCAGCGACTGCATTCGCTGTGGACGAAATGCCTCGTTGCAGCGCGATGTCGATTGATCTGTCGACGTGAAGATGGCAGAAGGCAAGCTGAGGTTCTAGTTGTGACAGATCGTGATTGACGACGTCACGTCGTGCTATGGTGTGACATTGGTAGTTTCGCTAAGCCTCCCATTAGCCACCATCTCCATTATCGAAGCTGCTGGTCTTCACTGTTGCTCTCATCTCAAACCACCTTGGAAGTAACGCGTTGCACCCAGTCTCTCCCTCAAGATGTCCAAATATGCTCCTCACCGGCCCTCCAACTCCAATCCCCGGGCAACTTCGTCGACAATCTGCCAGAAATGTCTCGGCACCGGTATGTCTTTCTCGTTTCTAGACAGTTTTGGAGACGACTGACATCTTTCCCTTGTGCTTGATCAGGTCACTACACGTATCAATGCAAGAACACTCGTCCTTACGTCTCTCGCCCTTCGAGGACTGAACAGCTGGAAAAGCCACAAGTGTTGGCCAAGTTGAGGGCCGAGGGCAAGCCGTCTGTGGAGGTGCCGGAGGAGTTCAGGTCAAAGTACGTACCATGCTCGGCTAGCGGAGAGATGTGTGTTCAACTGTTCTGTCTAGGAGTGGCACAGCGAACAAAATTCTGGAAGCGAAGGAGAAGGCGCGTGCTAAGGAGAGCGAACCTGACAGAAAGAGGGCGAAACGGTACGTTATACAATTGGCCAGCATATCTTCGCCAGCTGATATAGTACGCAGGGGATCGAGTCGCTCAGGTTCAGACTCGGACTCAGACTCGGATTCGTCTGGCTCAGATTCGGATTCTGACAGCTCATCAGGCTCAGATTCGGATTCAGGCTCAAGCAGCGCGTCGTCCTCGCGATCGAGAGAACGAGACAGCAAACGGCGCGTGCCACGGAGACGCAGTAGTAGCTACGAGAGCGAGAGTGACCGAGGTCGTCGGAGGTCAAGGTCTCGCTCATAGGTGCATATGGTCGTGTTAATGGATGGGTGTTTTTGTATATTGTATCTGAGGTTCAGACTGCGCTGGCTGGTATCGTATAAATATCCATTAGCTGGGATGGCAGAGTATATACATGCAGAGCAGGTGTGCGTGACGAGTGGTTCGTGCGAGTGTCTGAAGGTATGGGTAGATGAATTCAGAATGTGCCGCAGCGAGGAGCTTCTGCTGCTCGTGAGTTCATGATCAGTGCGACGATCAGCCTAAAGGACTTTGTTAGCTTTCGAGTGGAGTGAAGGCAAGGCTAGTATCACTCACCCATAAAGACCCAGCACCTCTCCGAAAATGAGAATGAGAACCATCGTCACGAACACCTTCGACTCGTAGACGTAGGCGCGTACGCACTGTGTTCATTGAAGTCAGATGTAGTATTCTCGAACACGTTGTGAACATGACGCACCGAATCGCCAACGAGACCAATAGCATATCCAGCAGCCATCCCTGTACACCCACACGCCAGCCCAGCACCCAAATGGACGAATCCAGCGTATAATGAGTAGTCGCCTGGTTGAACTGTCAAGAGTCGTTCCAATGAGCCACGTTCGGTCCTTATTGAAAGAGAATACTCACTTCCGCCAACAATCAATACCGCCACTACTAGTCCGTACACCGCAATGATACCAGACATGACTACAGGGATGAGCGACTGTGGGCAGACAGCATTAGGGTCAGCTCGAAAGAACTCGGGCAGACATTTGTATGGGCAACACACCTTCATAATGAGCTCGGGTTTGAATGTACCCAGTCCCGCAATACCAATGCCAGCTTTCGAAGTACCAAAAGCTGCACCGACGGCTGTAACATGAAAAGTGAATAACTTGGTGCGGAAGTCCATGACTTTGAATGCGTACTACTTAGCACCATCTAAAGGTCAAACAGTAAGTACCTCGATATTAGGCAGCGGAGTAAGAGCAAAAGACATACCGCGGAAGCAACACCTCCAAACCCGAAGAACGGTGCGTATGGTGGACAGGAAGACATGGTTGAAGGAGCGGATTGGAGGGCGGAGAAGGAGGTGGTTGCAAGCAGTGTATGGAGGCGCTCGTCGCATCATCGCTGCGGCACTTTCCGGCATCGGTGTTGCGGATACCCTTGGCTTGCCCTTGGCAGCTTGAGCTTGAGTTTGTAGAGATTTAGTAGAGGTTTGTAGGTTGTGAATATGGTCGAGCACTTGAATAAAGCTCGTCATGATACCAACAGTTTTCTCAGAACGAGCTCATCCGAAGAACGACCGTATGACGGGAATTGAAGTCGACGTCGCAAGACGTGTGATTCAAACGAACACCTGCTTATTCCAGCTGCAACATCCTCTATTCTAACAAAGATCACGAGCACTGATGCATGATGGATACATTTCGAATCCAAGTCCGTCCAAGGTCCCCAGTCCTTACCTCGATCATAACTTCCCTCTGACACCGGTCTGCCAGATACCCGTCTTCAGCTGACCGCGTTCTAGCTGCTGGAACCACTCCAGCACATTGATCACAACGAAGTCCGACAGCTGTAACAGCAGGTATTTTAGTGAATCTTCTGCAAGGCTTGAGCAGAGTGTGAATAATGGACTTACACCAGTAAAATTGTGATCTGCATCCTCGACAAAGCACAGATTATGTGTGCCTGGACGTCTTGCCCCGAGAACTCTAGCGTATATGGTCGCGTCGAAACTGGAACGGTTGAAGTCAATACAGGATCGGAAGGGCGGACATGAACAGTCTTGACTGACGGAGGAACCACCTGGTCTTTGAGACCATGCAACGTCAACGCATGTGTGGTTGGCGGGAATTGCTCCCAAACCAGCGAAGAATCAAAGGAGGAAAATTCATCGAGATCAGCGTTGGTAACCCTGTTGTAAATGAGCTATCGTAGAGAGTACGCATATAAGGTAAGGCAACCTACGTGCATTCGAAAGGCTTGCGTGCCACGATGGCTTTCACAACATAGGACCCTTGAGTGACCAGGAGCTCGCGCTCTGCTTCCGTTAGGTTATCTGCCAAATGCATGTAAGACTCAAGGCAGAACATAATCTAGTCTCAAGATCTTCATACCGCGTATTTTCTATCCCACATACCATCAACCACAAAATAGCGAGTAGCAAACAAACAGAACTCACCGGCATACGATACCGACCGCTGACATTCACAAAACCACGCACATCCTTCGCCAACTCCGAGGTGCATATCCACCTAAACAAGTCTACAACACCACGAGAATGTCCTACGAGGAGGTCGATGGTATACCCATACTGGGTGGTGAGGTAGGCCGCGACGGCGTGCAGGTCTTCAACGTCCCATGCGAAGCCACCGAAGCGGAAGGGGCCGTTGGATTCGTGGTTGCCTCTGTGGAGTCTGGTTGTGAGAAGATAGTGCGAGGAGGGACGGAATGGAGGAGGAGCTCACCGGAAGTCGAGACGGAAGGAGTCTATTGGGAGACGGAGAGCGAGGCGTTTCTGGAACAAGTAGTCTTTGTGTCTGTACGCGTGAATGCGTTCATTTACGCGAAATTAGCTTCAGGACAAATGTACACACCCCATAGTTCCATGTGCGATCTATTGCTACTTCCTCAGCGTCATGTACAAAGGTAGAATCGAAGTGTGGACACACCAATGCCAATTTCCTCCCCTGCGTGGGCTCATCCGGAGCTAACTGCTCCAGCACCCCGCACAGCACGACATCCCTATCAGTCGAGTTCGTGACCGGGATGAACAGCTTCGTCGTCTTCTTCGACGTCTGCTCCGGGGGAGGCACGGTGTTGCCCGTCGTCGACACGGACTCGGACATGGTGGTTTGCGAGAGGGTTGGGTCCGAGAACGTAGCAGTAGAGGAAGGATCAGGTGCACACTACCGCTGCTTCATGCAAGCATATCGCCGAGGTCGAAAGACAGCAATCCGCTCGCCCGACGGCGATACCACCAAGAAAGAGGCATGCTTTCGGCCGCAAAGGTATTTCCCCACATGATCGACGAGTCGGACGACGGGCCCGGCTATGCTCTCCCGAACGCCGGTCAGAAGGGCGCGGGAATCAGTTGCCTTTCTGAGGTTCGCGATGCCGAGCCACTAGCAGGCGTTCCCGACGTAACTGCTGCGAACAGTACTCTCACTTGTCCTTCCTCCTCACTTCACTTCGCTTCCTTTCGTTCATTCGGTATGGAGGCTCTGTTCTTTAACGTGAGTATCCGCTGGCGTTAGGACTTCAAAACGACGAGGAAACTGACGAGAATTGGTATAGGCATCAGGCGGGTTCCTGGAAGGCATCGTCAGAGGATACAAAGCTGGTCTCCTCACACAGGGCCAGTACAACAACCTGACGCAGTGCGAGACAATTGAAGGTGCGTGCCTTCATTCTTGCATCCTTTCTACTCTCTCTCACTCGCAAACTCAATTTCCTGCCTTATACCTGGTGAACCATAGACTTCCGAACACAACTTTCCGCGACGGACTATGGCAACTTCCTCGCGAACGAGTCGCTACCCATCTCGACGTCGACGATCAACGAATGCGCACTGCAGATCATGGTCGACCAGTTCAACTTCATCAAGTCGAATGCCGTGGAGCCGTTGTCGACGTTCTTGGATTACATTACGTGCGTCGCGCCTCCATTTGTCTTCCTCCTCCCTCTCCCCCTCCCCCGTCCATTCTACTCGTTTTCGTGCTTGTTACTTGCGTATGGTGCATGCTTACTGGTGGTGTTGGGTGTAGGTATGCATACATGATCGACAACCTCATCCTGCTCATAACGGGCTTGATTCACAACCGCGACATCAAGGAGCTCATCTACCGGTGTCATCCACTGGGTCTGTTCGATACCATGGCGGCGTTGGGAGCAGGGAATACACCAGATGAGATATACCGGAACTGTCTCGTCGAGACTCCACTAGGTACGTACCTCTGAACCTCCTACTCTACTATCCTCGTTCACACAGGCTACTCCTCCTTCCGTGCATGTAGCCCCATACTTCCGCGACTGCATGTCCTCCAAAGACATCGACGAATCCAACATCGAGATCATCCGCAACAGCCTCTACAAAGCCTACCTCCTCGACTTCCACACCTACATCCAAACCTCCCTTTCAGGCCCCACCGCCCACATCATGTCGAACATCCTCTCCTTCGAAGCCGACCGCCGCGCCATCAACATCACCATCAACTCCTTCGGTACGGGGCTGAGCAAGGACCGCCGCGCGAAGCTGTACCCACAGATTGGTAGGCTGTTCCCGGCGGGGAACAATATGCTGGCGAGGGCGGAGGATGTGGAGGGCGTGAAGGCGGCGTGCGAGGGCGTGAGCGAGTACAAGCAGTTCTTCGACGCCTCGGGGTCGGCGTCGCATCACCACCAAACCAACAACACAAACAACAGTTCGTCAACGGCGAACCTCTTGTCGAACGGGGGCGGAGACGACTCGGGGATCGTGGCAGACGACCTCGAAGACCGGTTCTTCCTGTACGAAGTCCACCTGAACAAGCAGGCGTTCCTCTCGCAGTTCCAGTACGCCGTGTTTTACGCGTACTTCAAGTTGAAGGAGCAGGAGATTCGGAGTATCACGTGGATTGCGGAGTGCATCGCGCAGGATGCGAAGGAGAGGATACATGATTTCATCCCGACGTTCTAGGTACCTAGATAGAGTGTATACCCCCTGTTCGCCAGTGTGCTGCGTTTATGTATTTGATTTTTGGACACTATCTTTTTGGTCGTGAATGACTTTCAAGCGTAAGTAGAGTGCCAACTTTGCAGCGAAGGTGCAAAACGCAGACACCTTCCTCATGCATCACCCTAAACTGCTGACCCTGTATGAACCCGAATATATAATGCACGTAGGATTACAATTACAACGTCAGTCACAACAACACGACAAGCACAACAGGGAGGCAGCTATACAGTAAGTACGTAGCATGTCGCGAGATAATACATCATAAACCAAGAGGTGTACGCGTGCAATAGGAGAAAAGATGTGGGGAGAGAAGATGTATGGGAGGCGTGTAGGTGTAGAGATGTGAGTATGTGTAGTACGAGAGAGAGAAGTGTAAGTGGTAAGTAAGCAAAGGGAAGAGAATACAAATACAGAACCTCCGTCCTATACCTAACCAATGAGGAGAACTGGGAACTGGGGTGAGATGGCTAATCGCCATCACCGAAGGTAGCTTGGTCTTGGTCTTGAAAAGTGTACTGGATTAGGGATTATTGAAAGCATTGACGAGAAGTGGTGCCCACGGCACGCAATAGGGGACCATAGCGCGAGCGTTGAGCGACCGCGTCGTCCTTCGTTCTTGTCAAGTTCTTGTTCCTCACATAACACTCACAGCAGCCCCGCCCGCCGCCACAGCCGCATGCACCGCCTTAGGCGTCTTCGCCTCCAACGCCTTCCGCGGCGTCGTCGGCGTCCCATCCTCTCCCTCCCCTTCGCCTTCCGCACGCAACCCGCCTTCCATCGGCGACGGCGACGACTCGATCGCGAGCCCGGAAAGGTCCGTGGTGATGTCGTTCAGGGGCGGGGTGGACGGCCCTGGGGTAGAGGCTTGCGTGGATTGGGAGGACGCGTCGAGCTCTTCGTCTGCGTCGCCGTTGGCGGCGGGGATGTCGATCGGTTTCGTGCTGGAGCCTGGGGCGAGGTTGGAATTCCCCGAGGACCCGCGACTCGACCGTTTACTCTTCGCGCTCTTACTCGACCCCCTCGACAACGTCGACGTCAACGAGAACCCATGCAACTTCCCACCCGCCGCACCACTACCATTCTCCCTCTCCTCCCTCTCCTCCTCATCCTCCTCCGCCGTCCCCCTCACGCCCCCGCTCAACACCGCCCTATCCACCTCCACCCCAATCTCCCCCTCGCCCCTCAACCACCGCTCCCTCCTCTCCCTCCGCCCCTCGCTCCACGGGCCGGCATTGCTCCTGTCGCACCCGTCGGCGCCACAGGTGGTGCACGACCCGCCGAGCTGGGCGGGCAGATTCTCGGCGGCGATGAGGTCGAGGAGGACGGACTGGTAGTCGGTGCCGAGGACGTCGACTTTGGCGACGGTTTCTTTTGCGAGCCAGGGTTTGATGAAGGACCAGATGGTGGTGAAGGACGAGGGGGCGTTGACGATGGCGAGTTGGGCCATGCTGGAGGGGAGGATGGGCGTGTTAGTGTTAGTTCGTTGGGTGGGAGGCACGGTGCCGAGCGGAGGGGACGTACGTTTCGGGGAAGTAATCCTGCGATACCTGGAACGACGTCCTTGCCAAATTCTTCATCTGCCAAAACTGACTCAGACTACACGACGCCCATTTGATTAGCTCCTTCACTCCACAAAAAACCCACAGAAAAGCACGCACCTAAACCCCTTCAAATCCACAATAACAAACGTGCCGTCCACCGGCCTGCCCGCGGCCTGCGTCGCGGCCGGCAACACCTCGCGCGTGAGCGACTCGCAGTTCACGAGCACGGTCTGCCAGTGGCGTTCGGGGGAGATGTGTTTGTAGAGCTCGGGCATGTTGATTTGGCCGAAGAAGTGGATGTTCAGGGGGCGGCCTTTCTGTGAAGGGGAAGAGGGAGAAGGTGAGTTGGATTGGGGGGAGGGGGGTGGGGGAAGAAGCGTACTTTGTCGGTCTGTGGGTGTGGAGGTTAGCATTTGGATGGATAATTGGGCGGGAGGAGGACGTACCTTGTGGAACCACATCGGCCAGCAATTAAAGACGTGATCGCGTTCGGGGTACTGTAGATGAACGGACGATGTCAGGATATCGATGGGTCGGACGGCATGCACAAGAAGCGGAAACGCACATCCCACGGATCTATTCTGCGATAAAGCTCGTCGATGCCGACACCCTCAGCGGTGTTTCTCCAGTTTATGCACGCTTTCCACATCGCCTTGGCCTGCTTGAGGTTGTAATTACGTGCTCGGAGGAACCGGCTGGGGAAGCACACGAGTGTGAGTTCAGGAGGTGCTCGAAAGAGAGAGAAGGACGTACGAGAGCGTTCTGTCGTCGGTGCCGATAGAGTCGCCATCATGCAGGAGGTCTTCCTGCTGTAATTGTTGCCTGAACTGCTGCAGGACGGCGTCATGGTCGATGTCCTTGGGAGCCATGGTCGGTGGGGTGGTTGGTGAAAATGGTCAGGGAAGAGATGGAAAGTGAGGGGCCAAGAGGAGGCCAAGGCGAAGGAGGAGGAGGCCGGCAGCGGAGATATTCGCGTGATGGGGTAAGTGGGGAGGTGAAACAGACGGAAAGACGGGATGACTAGCGAGGTGCTAGGACGGGGGTTGTGGGTCGGAAAGAGGAGCGCAAGAGGCAGAAAGGCGAGACGGAGAAGATGGCGGGGTAGATATAGAGCAGACTGGGCATGCGTCGGGGACGGCATGGGCGGCATGGGGAGGCGTTGGTCGCTGTGTCCCCGTCAGCGCGTCTGTCAGCACGCTCGTCTCATCCCCAGCAAGCGCCCGCTGACCTCAGCGTGACAAACGGACGTTGGGCTCTTCACGCGCTGGCCTTACTCGGTCTTGCCTTCTTCTCCGCCAGTCTTCGTTTCACGCCCTCTCGTCACCCCCATCACGCAGCATCACGCGTCCTCCCACCCGCCCCTTCCCTTTTCCGTCCATCGTTCCCGCCTTTTGTTCCCGCTGTCCTTGGGGCCGCCGCCCACCACTCCATCCTACGTACCCTCGTCGGCTCCGGATCTTCCTACTCTCTTCACCCAATACATCGATCCCTTCTTCGACGCTACGTCCTACTCTTACTCAACGCCTCCCATCTGACTCAGCCGTCCATGCGCTCTCCCTCCCTTTTTCTGTCTTCCCTCGATCGTTCCTCTCACGCCTCCGTCCTTCACCATTCCTACTCTCCTATCCTCGGCACCCGCCCTCGGCACCGTCCCACTATCTCTCTCCGGAAACATAGCAACCTCGCCGTACAGACTCACTATACTCTGTCGCTCTATCTCGCATCCTTCCGACTCGAAGACACCCCTCGGCATTCGGCCACCTCGGTCGCGAACGCCCCCGTTCCCCTCAACGAGACACGTCTGGAGACATGGTTGTGTCTCAAGACTCTCAACCACAATCCGGATTCCGGAATATCGGACCCCCCTACTCGCTACGTGTAATGTTTTCCGCGGCGCAACTGCAACTATCGAAACATCCTGCCCTCGGGGTTGCAATGTTGCGCCGCAAGCTACAAGGGGACCTTCAAGATGGATGCCCCCGTCGAATCGCAGAGCCAAAGATAGGCAGGGCGGGNNCGGGCAGGCGGGCAGGCTTCATTGGGTTTCCGAGGTTCTCGGGACGGGATGCGGGTTGCGGGACGGTTGGCACTCGATCGTGGTTCGGTGGTTTTGTACCAGTCGCTTTGGGATTTGGCGTCGCTCGCTCGTCTTCTGGACCCTTCGTCGCACACTCTCCCACCACAGGCCCTATGTTGCACAGTATAAACGAGTACCACGCTCTTGCTGTTCGCAAAGTACCAGTGCTCGTAAGGACAAGGACGAGGCGGTTGACCTCCTCCATGGCGCATCTCCGGATTGAGGGTCACCGAAGGCGAGATCCTGGCCAAAACGAGACGAGGCGAGGCGTTTCCTGTTATCATCGTACCACAGCCTACAAGTCGGAAGTCCTGCCTTCTGGCATCTCAAATCCTCCTCGGGAGTACTTTCGTTCAGACTTTTCATCGGAATGGTACACGATACGTATCAGTGGCGCAGAGTCGAGCTCGAAGGCTTTTGCTTTGGTGATCAGAGCCAGATATTGTGGTGATTTGTGAGTAGCCCTGTCTTTCAGACGAGAAGAGATGGAGATTTAGAGCTTACGTGCGATGGAATTTGCAGCATCTGCGGTTGAACAATGATGAAGAGCCTGGTCGATCCTCAGTTTGCCTCTCTCGGATCGGACGCGCGGTGCGGATACGGAAGGAAAGCTCAAAATTGGAGGTCGACTGGACGGACATTCACTCGACGACTCTTCTTCTGTGGCGAAGTGGCGGCGCGCCCTGGTAGCAGCTCTTTCTGCCCACTCGTATCATGGCGTATGCATCTCGGATCCTTCGTCGCACCCTCTCACCACAGACCCTACTCCGAGTTGACTTGAACGGGCACCACGTCCTCGATGCTCAGATATTGGTGGCACAGTGCTCACGAGCACTACAGCGATCGACCTCCTCCATGGCGCATCTACGTACGGATCGAGGGCGTTTTCGGACCGGTAGAGGCAGGCACGATCCAGGCCAAGACGAGACGAGACGGTCCTCTCTTCCATGGTCGTCATACGAGGAGCGAGGGCAGGTCCTTTGGTCTCGTTCTCGGCAGACTGTCGGTCGGGGCAGTAGAGATATCTCGAAGTTGCTTGCTGTGCTACGCACGAGACGTCTGTATCACTGGCGTAGCTTCGGAGGGATTTTGGTTCAGCTGTAAGACGGCGTTGGTGAGTAGTCTCGCCTTTCGTCTGAAGGGAGATGGAGGTTTGGAGCTTACATGCGATGGAATTTACAGGATCCGCGGTTGCCTCAATATATGATGGCCAGTGCCCTGTGAAGGATTGATTATCGGTTTGCCTCTCTCGGATTGGACGCGCGATGTGGATACGAAGGGAAAAGTCAACCAGATGAGAAAGCACCCACCAATTCTCTTTCTGTGGCGAACGGCAACAGCTCTCTTGGCCGACTTGTACCAAGCATGAGGCATCTACGGATGTGCGTTCTGGTCGCATTCAGCTCCTGGCAGATGTCGTGCACGATGAGGTTCTATCCTGTGGTTCAGGGCTTGTCGTTCTCTCATGCTCTGGGCTTCAAGAAATCTGCGATGCTCAAGGCCCTCTCCAGGTGCTTCACGGCAGGTGGCTTCTCATGTTGGCTCCCGCTCCGAAGAACATGTCCGCCTCTACCCGTTGTCCTCTATATAACTGCCAGCTAATCGCTCGCGACTTCAAGAATGCCGACACAAAGAAATCCAGACACCATCCGAGTCGGTCTCATCTCTCCAGAGTTGCCTTCCATGCGCGTGGTTCGGTTGGCCGACAGCGGTGCCAACGTTCAAAGCGTTGCGACCGGTCCCGGATCCCAGCCCTCCGTTCTCCAAGCTTCATGTTCGGTCCCGCTGGGATTAAGCAACAAAGTATCTCCTCAATTGGCTCCCGAACGCCGCTCAGTACTCAGTGCTCATGCCCTCGCAAGTTGAAGATTACCGATACGACACACCAAACTGCCCTGATCCCCCTTCAATTTTAAGCACGCACCAGAAGATGGCATCCAAGACAGATTGGGCAGATCGCGATTACGTCCTTCTCCCTTCCCTCCTGCGTCTCTGAGCACCCACCATGATCCTCCTGGCGGACATTGCTACCCTCCGGGTTCCGCACACACCCACCACACCCAACACGTGTTCTGTTTGTGAGGCCTGATCTTGGTTTTGACAGGTTGCACGCTAGGTGGTTACGCACTGCTGCAGAAAGAAGAAAACCCACCCCCGGGTGTTCTTCTGGCCGGGCTTCAAGTTGGGCTTGGCCCGTCTTCGTTGCGTACCGAACACCCCGGACTCGAACGCTCGTCTTTAAACTTTCGCGTAAAGAGGTGTACCGGTGAGTCTCTTTTACTTTTGTTACGAGCGTGTTCGTGCTTGGCGGAGGAGGCGCGACAACGCCACACCGTCGTACGCCGCCAGCCAACCGCCAACATTTTACCTCACGCGCCACGTACGGCATACGATCGCGCTCAGCGAGGTTCATCCATTCTCGCAGCGACAACGCGCTCGTCCTCTCACTGAGCAGAGAGCCGCGAGCGCGTCTGTCCGTGTCGGTTTTTGATGCTGAATTTGCAAATGGGGATTGTCCGAGTGGTTCGGTGTACACGGTCGAGTGCGCGTGACGTAGGTACCCGGGAGAAGCGACTTGAAGGGCGCGTTGTCGACGCGTTCGAACTTCGAGCACGATGTATGTATGTTTCGTATGGTCATTCGTATGGTACTCAATACAATGGATTGCGATGCGTTCTTGTATATGTTCTGCGGAACGCGTGTGTTGTCTACAAGTGGGCAAGGCTCCATTCCAGGATGTACATATACGCAGGCCGCTGAGATCAGCGGAGACCCATGGCCAGTAGTATACCGTTGCGATCCGCGTGGGCGAGGAAAATGAACAGCACTGTACTGAGGAAAGATCGCGTTGACGATGTGGGTTTTGGTTTTTGTGGGTAAAGGTACCGCAGGAAAATCGCCGGAGGCAGATCGACTCCGAGATCGAGTGGGTGGAGGTGTGATCGCGATTCTCGATGTCTCTCTTCGAACTCTTGTCCGTGCGCGTGCGATGGCGCGACTGCAGCTGCCTCAGTGCTACGACTCGAAGCTTCAATTCTGTGCACTGTCGACGTCGAGCAGGTCGTGCTCGGGCCCATGGCGGAGATGAGGAGTTACGGATGGCGATGGGACGACTGGGACGACGCCCATCAAGAATGAAGCGAGGATGGGAGCAGGAGGGCAGTCGCTCTGTCGGCTGTTGGCTGGCTCCGATGATTCGACCAGAAAGGTGTGCTCTCCCTCTCAGTCTTCCTCCTCCCCATCTCTCTTCCGCCGCCTGTGCGGTGTGTTTTTCCTGCGTCTACGCATCTCCCACACCGGTGCATCACTTGCCCTTGTCGGGGACGAGCGATCAAGTGGAGGTGTCAAATCCCAATCCCATGGGCCCTCTCTCCATCCTGCCTGCTTCTGCTTCTTCCAAGTAGCGCACACTCGGAGGCCTCCGACTCGCCCTTTTCTTATATGTACGTCGTCTCTGGTCCTCCCTTGATGGTCGATCTGCTTACCCCCAACCCAACTTCTCACTGCCGTCCCTTTCCGGATATCCCGACACACAGCTGCTAGCTCTTCCCTTCCCCGCAAGCCGACATAACATACCTGTCACCAGGGACGAAGCTTTATTGGAGATGAGCTCAACTATGGACGGGGCCGACGCGAAGAAGTACGTGGGGAAGGCTGCGCTCGTGACAGGTGCGTCCCCCAGCCGACCCCGGTCTCGATCTCGAGCTAATCTCTCCTACTCTCCTTCTCCCTTCCCTTCCGCGCACGCTCGATCGCCCTGGTCAAACTCTACTCGTGCGTCCAGGTGCCGCGTCTGGTATTGGCAGAAGCCTCGCCATCCATCTCGTCAAGAACGGGTCAGTCTACCTCCCGTCTTGACCTTCTTCTTCGCGAACGACGAGAAACTCAATGGTGATTTCCAGGGCACGCGTCATTTGCTGCGATGTGAACAGTACTGCGGGTCAGGCTGTCGTGGATATGTTGAACAAGAGTCTGGGGTCTACGTACGTTTTCTTCCTTCTCCTTTCTGTGCTTGTTCTTTACTCATTTCATCCTTCTCGCTGTTGCTGGTGCTTGGTGTTGACCAAGAACAGCGTCGCGCATTTCGTCAAAGTCAACGTCTCGTCGTGGGAGGAAGTCTCAGCGGCGTTCACCACAGCAGAAGAGGTCCTGCGGACACACGTCGATTTCGTATTCGCGTGAGTCTCTCTCTCCCTTCTCACCGAGGGTGCATGCACTTTTACTGACAGGTCGTATTTGGTTTTTGGTTCTCGCTGTTCCGCCGGTCGATTTGGATTTGGATTTGACTGTTGGCTGTTTTCCTGTGCCTCGTGTGATTGCGGTGCGGTGTTACAGGAATGCGGGTATCCTTGGGGGGAAGGTTTGTTTCCCGGACGAGGGGCGTAAACCCAGTGTGCGTACCTTTACTCTTATCTCGCCTGTTCTCGTACGGCACAACTCATGGCTTCTCGGTTTGTAGACACGGATGATGGAAATCAACTTCTTCGGTGTGATGTATACCATCCAAGGTACGTTTCTCATACACACCACACTCGACCCGTCCACTCACTGCGTGAGTTTGTACGTTCCAGCCGCGATAAACCACTTCCGGAAACACCAATGCAGAGGCAGCGTCGTCGCCACCGCGTCAATAGCGGGGATGTATCCTTTACGTCCTGACCCCGTCTAGTGTGTACAACTTCCTTCATGTGCCCTCGGGCGGGTCGAAGGTCGACGCTGATTACGCTTTGGTGTTGTGGTTTATCAGCGCTGCTTCGAAACACGCGGTGGTGGGACTCATCCGGTCGGCTGCTATGCGCACAGAGAAGGAGAAGATCTATATCAAGTGCGTACAACCCCCTCCCTTCTTTCCCACTCCCTTCTTTCCGCGCCATACTCCCGACTGACGGATGCCTGTTGTGTGGTGTAGTGCGATCGCGCCAGCAGCGACGGAGTCGGGGATGGTCGGCAAGTCGACGATCAAGGAGATGAACGCGCTGGGGCTGGCGACGAGCATGCAGAACATCATGAACGCCTTCGACACGTTCCTCACCCCGGAGTGTCGGTTGTTTGGGCAGATTGCGGAGCCGATTGGCTCGAGTGTGAATTTGATTGGTTATCCGTTGCCTGGTACGTTACTCTGCATGCTTAAGGTATCCTTTGTGTTGTGGGATGCGTTTGCTGATGCTTGGTGTTCGTGCTTGCAGCGGCGAGAAGAGGAGGAGAGCGAACGCGGCTCTGAAGATTGAGGCCGGAGGAGCGGGATCGTTAGGCATTGTGCCGACGTTTTTCGCGATGCCTTGGGGTGCAACACCGCCGCACGTCTGCTGCTATGATCTCGACTCCTCCGACCCCTACGCAGAATATCTCTCTACTTCGCAATTCCAACCTCGCTCGGTCCATCCATCAATCCATCCATCCCAATGGTAGTCGAACAAACGACTTTAACCCGGGATCAACGAGCGACACGGAGAAGACCGCCCGACGTCATCCTTCACTTGGAGTCGGCGTGAATGTGCGCGGTCGCGGTCATTCTGAAGAAGGTTGTGCTCTCATATATCCCCCCTACCCTTCCATCTACCCCCTCGCTTCCCTTCCCGCTTCCCCGGAGATCTATCTATTGCTATGTAGTACGCATTTTCAAGTTTGCTCTTTTGCTTGGTTGGACTTTTTTCTTTCCTTTTATTTCTGCTTTTTTTGTATAACTGTAGGTAGACATCGATACCATCATGCAATTGAATTTATACGGATGTTTTGGTGGGTGGGTGTTGTTGGGTACAAAGGTGGTGTATCTGAGTTCTATGAATCAGGGCTGGGGTTCGGACGTGTGTTTGGCGGTCTGTCAGAGAAGTTTCTGTCTGTGGCAAGCCGCGATTGACAGGTCCGAAATCGAACGGACCTCTTCCTTCCCAATTGCAATTGACGTCATTGCAGTCTAAGTTACAACCCCTCAGAGTCAGACATCTCAGCTATCCTCGCACATACGCCTGAACTGCTCGTTGATCTCTACCAACCTCAAGCTTCAAGATCGATATCATGGCATAGTGCGCAAACTGGGCGGCATCATCATGATCAGCCACCAGGGATCCGGATGTTCAAAATCAAGAACCAAGCTGAAGGGGGCGGCGACCAACAACACCCGGTTTGTTCTGTGATCATCTACGTATACGCCGTACACATGGAAGTGCCAAGTGAAAAGAAGATCATCATGCATCATGCATCAGCGCCGAGGCAGGCGTGTTTGAGGGCTCCTCGGTCGGGATCTTCAAGTTATAAGTGTACGAGTCGGAGCGCGGAGGCCTGGACGCAAACTACTCTCTTTCCTCTACGACGACTACGACGACCCTTGGATTTTGGATAAGCAACTACTAGTGGAAGGATGGCTAGGAAATATGAAGGGCGTAAAGCGTTGGTTACAGGTGCGTCTGCACTCCTCGACGATTCGGACTGCCTATTCTAATTGACCATTCGCGTTGTGTGTACTTAGGTGCCGCGTCGGGTATTGGGAAGCACCTCGTAGAGGTGCTCATCGGCCATGGGTGCGTCGCGTGCATTTTGTCGAGGAATCGTTGTGCTCAACGTGGTTCGTGATATTCGGGTTCTAGGGCGCGAGTGGTATGCTGCGACCTCAACGCCGCCGCGGGACAGGCGGTGGTCGACGAGCTCAACGCGCGGTACGGCAGTGCCAACGGGTGCGTTCTATTCCAGACAAAACAGCACTGTTGGACGTTAGAAGAAGCTGATACTGATACTGCGCTGGTAGCAATGCACCCGTCGCGTGGTTCGTGAAGCTGAACGTGACGTCGGTCGTGGGAGGAGACGGAGGCGGTGTTCAAGAGGGCGGGCGAACTTGTGAACGGGAAGTTGGATTGGGTCTTCGCGTGAGTGTGCTGTGTCTCTTGTACACGGGGATCTCGGTTTTGCTGAACTGGATATTTGGGTTTGTGCGTTATGATTATACAGGAATGCGGGGACGAGCAGTGACCCGCATTTCTTCCCTTTCCCTAGTAGAGATGGGAGCAAGCCGAGCGTGAGTAGAGCCATCTTCTATGTACGAGTACTTGGAAGAGGGTTCTCATGCGATGTTCGTATGACGTAGTCCAAGGTTTTCGATGTCAACACTGTCGGCGCCATGTACACCATCCAAGGTAAGTCGATCTTCGACTTTGTCAACGTTTCCCTCATGACCGACTATGTTCGCAACCGTAGGTGCCATCAACCACTTCAGATCGTATAAGAGCGGCGGAAGCATCATTGTCACCGCGTCGTTGTCTGGACTGTATGCATTCAAGGCTGACCCTGCCTAGTGAGTTCCTTCTGCGCATCGCAGCTACTGCTCTCATGAACGCCGTTCGCAGCTCTGCCTCGAAACATGCCGTCATAGGCCTCGTGCGCTCTGCCTCGTTGTCAACGTACAAGGAGGGGATCTTCATCAAGTGAGTTCCGCTCCTGATTCACCGCGACGTAGTACATGAGTCTGACTTGCTTCCAGTGCCATAGCACCCGTGCGTCTGCTTCATCCACTAAGCTACGAAACGACCAGAGTATAATTCGCTTTTACAGGCCTCAACCGAGTCGGGGATGATGACGAAAGAAGTCATGGACTTCAGCCGAGCCGTCGGAATGGTCACAAGCAAGGAGAGCAGTGCGTAGAATCTCAGTGGCTATGTCTTTGGTAGTGCCGTCTGACTCGTCTCTAGTCATGGAAGCCTTCGAACATTTCCTGAAACCGGGTTCTCGCGCTTCTGGTACGTCCCGAAGTCTTCGTGAACTCGAAGTTTTTGTCTGACGTGGATTGTTTGCAGGTCAAGTGGTTGGAGCGTTGCACGATAAGATCCAGGTGTTTGGCCAGCCTAGTCCGCGTAGGTCTTCGGAGTATGATCCCATGCGCTACAGTGCTGATGTTCTCTTTCAGCTGGGTTGAAAGCCAAAAGTCGGATGTAGAGGTGGGTAACGAGAACGGGTGGATGTTCGTGTTTTCCCGTTTGCAGGGCTTGGATGGCTGTTATGTATTGCTATTCCCATTTTATTGTTCGGTCTATCTTCACAGCCAGGAAACGGTGTGAACGTGGGCGAGAAGAGCGGATATCATTGCGATGTGCAAGGCGGACATTGGCAATACATCGATAGACAGCGCGGCAACGGTAAGAGAGGAAGCGAAGGAAGAAATTAAGGCGCATGTTGGTTTCCCCGCCCTACGTCGACCAGCTGGACGCGTCTTGATGGGCAGGTACTTATCCCGAGGACCACGAAAAGGTCTGCGCCAGGACGACTCGGAAAAGATGCGACTCTGCATCCGAGTCGCCCCTCCCTCGGGACGTACCTTTATGGCACAGCAACTGTTAGGGTTTTAGTTGGCCCTTGAATGGCAAACGATATCCTGATAAACTGACTCAGCGAAAAGACTAGATGACGAGTGGAAAGTGAGGACGTACTGATTGGTTGGCGTAGGAGTCTGTTGTGATAGTTTATGTTGCGTCGAGAAAGCTCAGTTCAGACTCACGCTCTTGCCCACCCACCCATCCACTTGACGAACTTGAAGCTGTGGAGTAGTCAAGAACCAGACGAGAATGCAGAGTAGAGCTGAGAGAAATTCAGATGCATGTTGGTTTCCTCGCCCTCACGTCTCAAAGCACGCGTGTTCTTGACGGGCGAGTACTTATCCCGAGGACCACGAAAAGGTCTGCACCAGGACGACCCGGAGAAGATAAAATAGGTATCTCCGAGTCGCCCTTACCTCGGGACGCACCTTTGATAAGTCATCTGCTAGGTGTCGAGGGGAAAACAATGTCCTACAAGATGTGTATCCATGAGATGCGTCGCGGAGAACCAGAGGTAGGAGAGAGACGTACTGAGATAGTAGTTTGGTGCGCTCTTCATGTTGCGGCGAGACAACGCATCACACTCACACAATGCTGTGGAGTAGGAGAGAGTTGGTGAAGAAGAACGAGAGAAGAGAAAGAAAAGGAAATTCAGGTGCATGTTGGTTTCCCTGTCTTGCGCCACCTGGATAAACACACCGCGACGGACAGGTACTTATCCCGAGGACCACGTAAAGGTCTACACCAGGACGACCCCGAGAGAAAGGAATACGTGCCTCCGAGTCGCCCTCCCCTCGGGACGCACCTCCGTAAATGTTCGGTGCTGATGGTTGTCTAGAGTGATCAGTGTCCTGTGAAAAATGAATCAGTGAGACGGTGTGAAGGGAAAGACAAGAAGAAACGGCGTACAAAGATAATGAGAATGACTTGGGGCGATCTTTGTGTTGCGGCGAGATAACTCAATTCACGCTCACACCTCTTGCCCGCCCACCCTGCCGCTTGATAGACAACACTGTGAAGTAGAGTGTGAAGTTGAAGAGAGTAGAGCGGAAAGAAATTCAGGTGCACGTTGGTTTCCCCGTCTCAGTGTCTTGAAAGACGGGTACTTATCCCGAGGACCACGAAAAGGTCTGCACCAGGACGACCTCGGGAGGAATTGTGTCTCTCCGGATCGCCCTTGCCTCGAGACGCACCTTTGTGTTACGAGTGTCGAAGCCGTGAAGGGCAAGTAATATCTGTGAGACACGAGTCAGTCAGATGCGATGCGATGGAAGGCTTCGAAAGGAAGACATACTAAGATGTTGAGAGTGGTTCGGGGTGTTGTCGACGTCGTGATAATACTCCGTCTATGCGGTCATTTGATGATGATGTGTCTTATTCTCGCCCTGTAAAAGTCAAATTTTGCTGGTCTTCAAAAGCTCGTTGTCCCGAAGTCATGGATCCTGAGTGCCTCCCACACCTCCCTCTTGAGTTGCGCCACGGTCTTGTATTTTGCCCACTCCAGCAAACTCATGTCCCACAGTATCACACAGCCAGACACCAGACACCAGATATCGAGCACTAAGAGCCAAACACCGAGGACCAAGGACCGGAGAGTAGACCAAGGACCAATGACGAACAACCGCGGACGAGATAACAACCAAGGGCCAGCGATGAGAAACCGGGGATAACCAAGGGCCAGCGACAAGAGCCTGAGAGACCGTGGATAACCAAGGACCATGTACGAACGATTTGCGACCAACGACCAACGACCAACATTATCAATGACCAACGACGAACCACCGGGGACGAAACCAGGACCATGCACCGACGACTTGCGATCCGCGACTAACGACCAGCTTGAACGTATACGAACAGAAACTGTGGCGCGATAGAGGTCGGTGAACAGGTGAGAAATCATAGTAAACCGAGTACGCACCCGGAAGAGACGAGGCTTGAGGCCAGTAGTACCCAAATTTGACGAAGAAACCAAACACCAGCTCACACCGAACGACGCATACTAGAGGAGAAGAGACAAGCCCAGACAAGACGGCGTTTGCATGGATGCGGATGAGAAGACGAGAGGAAGATGGAGAAAGGGAACAATTGGGAGGGGGGTTTATATATGCGCGAAGTACCTGGGCCACACCAGCGGCTAGCTAGGTTTGTTCTTCTTAGCCGAGGATGGCCAAAGCAGGTCCAGCTAAGCGATGAAAGAGCTGAAAGACGCGCATTGTTCTCGACAGCTTTGTGGATTCAAACTCAGCCAAAGCATCGCCTCGTAACCATGGCCATATGTCGCGTGTATAATCGGATTCTGATTGTCCGCTTTTGTCGAGATGGGAGTGGCCTCTACTGCAGATCTAGAAAAACTCTTCGGCGATTTGCACTGCTTGACGAGCCAAATAACCTCACAACACGTGTATGTCGCGATGCATGATGCGGTGTCGATGAAAGAATCTGAGAAGGAACAATATAGACCGATGAGTGGCGACCTGGAAACACGAGGCAATTGCGGCCCACATACCTGTGTCACCACGCCACTCAGAGAAATAGCAATCTCATTTGGAGGTGCGGTTGAGAGCTCGTATGATGAATGGAATGTGGTACGTAGGGATGCTGGAAGCCGTAAACCCTTGGAACATCAAACGGAACGAAGACGTTACGTTCGCGGATGGACTCGAGATAAATATCTCGCAGATCTATCAAATAGCGGAGGTGCCGTAGAAGATAGGGGCTCTTCGACAACGGATTACAGAAGACCTTGATGCAGGGTCTGGCAGAGAATTCCCTCATCTGCGAAAGAGGATATTAGCAACGAGTCATCTCACTGCGTTCATGGCCAAAATAGATGCTAACTCACAGACATGTGCTGCGCCCCGCGTCGCTCGCGTCAGCCTTTGAGTGAACATAACAGGGCAGTTTTGAAACTTGCGGAATGTTCCATTCAGATGCACCGCCGCAGTATAACACTGGCGGTGGATGAAAGGCGCGTCGATAACGTCTCCGAAATCCCGCCGCGTCAGCCAGTCCATACATGGGACGCTTCGGCCACACGGCAATACAGACAATAGAAGACGTGTTTTTGGCGAGCCCGCATGCCGACGCGTCAATATGGGTGTCGATGAGGACAACAACAGCGGTGCCTGAAGGTCCAAGTGGTGGCCGAGAGACACGCGGCGGTCGCTATGACAAGAAAGAACGATTGCCTTATATGGAGTGCATTTTCCTAAACGGGACGTTCTCATCATCCAGTCGGCAGCGTCCCGAGCCCGTTCTGGGATTCTGCGAAGCAATGACTGTTAGCGTCAGACATACCGGAGATCAGAAGGACCCACTGTTTTCGAATGAGTGATGCGCGACGCGTGGTCTTCGATAGCATTGGTTCCCAGCGCACATCGAACTCCGATAAGTTTGGTGATCTCGCGAGGACTGGCACACCGCAACACCGATAAAACGGTCGCTGGGAGCGATCGTTGTACTTGGAAAGCGATTATCATTAGAGCAAACTTGATTAACGTAGTCGTCTGTAAGAGCTCAGCGTAAGATAATGATCAAGCCTCGGGAACGTCTGCTGTGTTTCAGCTTGGATGTCTACCGTGACCTTGTGGCGATAGAGCAGACTATTAGTACTGTCATGCACGGGGAACGATACACAAATCGTACTTACAGACTGCCACCATCACTCATACTCATCATCCTCGTCGCTTTCCTCTTCGTCATCGTCTTCCTCGTCCTCAGCACCATTGGCTCTCCGTTCCTCTCTTTCTCGTTCACGTTCTTTCCTCCTCTCTTATCGGGCTTGCGCCACAGCACGCAGCCTCAATCTCTCCTCGTTCACGTCGTAGATGGCCAGTTCGGTCTTACGGGCGCAGGATCCGAATTCACCGTCGAGATACTTCTTGAACGATTCTCTATCGAAAATCAAAGGCGACACTTTTTTCTTGTTTGCTGCTGGTTCCTTGACTGTAGGTCAGCAACTCGAACATGTAACACGTTGCTCGCGTCCTCACATCATAGATTTCACGATCTATATCTTCCAACGGGGGCTACCGTAACAGCTCAGCAACTACCGGCGAGACGTCAAGCAACATTTGACTCACAGATCCCTTGGCAACCACGACAACAGGCAGGTTGTTTGGTGGATCCATTGCGAACCATGGCTTTTCGGGGTCATTCACTGTGATGTGGACGTCCCAGCTCGCTGGAGATAGTGTCAGGACCAAGGATACCCAATGAAGCTGACAAGCTCACCTGATAAGTCGTATTCGAACTTGATGCCTATTTCAGAATTGGAGCAGCTACCCTTGGTAACGTTCAGCCTCTTCTTCCGGTGCCACACTTCTCCTAGTGTCATGTCGGCATCATCCCTCTCCTCTGACATCTCGATCTGACGGTCCCCGTTCCATGACGTGTGCGACTCTGTCTTCCTCTCAAAGCCTTCCCGACGAGGTTTGACGCGGACGTACGGCTCTCGCCGTATCATCTCGTAGTCGGCACTCCAAGCCATCCAGCCGTGCGGGTCTTCATGCATGTCAGGTTCCGGCGGAGCGGGGCGTTCACAAGACTTGATGTCTCCTTTCTTGTAGTTCCCGGAATACATCTTGACGTGCCCCACCACGTTGAACTTATGTGCGTGGTCCCCGGACCAGCCAAAGATGTACAACAAGAACATGTACAAATTGGCGAAAGTGAACGTTAGAGGAAGCCGAACGATGCGATACACACCTCTGAAGCGTGCAAGCTGGAATCGCAGTTCAATGAAGTCGGCGCATGGCTCGGGAAGAGTCCTTCGTTGTTCGCGAACGACCTTCTTCCGCTTCTGGTGCGACGAGTCTTTGTCCCAGAGATCGGGGACCAGTTCACGGATGCGCTTCTCGCCGGTGCTCGGACCAGCCCCTCCGGATCGAGAAGATGTGTTCGAGGGCTCTTGCTCCGGTCGTTCCATGTTCTCGTCATGCACCGCAGTTGACCCCGAAGTGACACCGTTTTCTAGCGCCATCTCGACTTGAAACCTACGAGTCTGGTATCAACGCTTGACATGTCAGAATGATGATGTGAAAAGTCGCGAAAGAAGAGTATGTATTACTTACTCACCTCCTGACGGATCGTTATAGGGCAGATGCAATGATACGCGAGGCACCCAGTACTATGGGGTGCCCCTCTGTTCCACTATTCTGTTGTTGAGGGTGCAACGGGATGGGATCTCGTCGGCACTAAAGCAGGACTGGCGAGAAAGAAAGAGAAGGGCACAACACTGCGCAAACAGACGCGTCCACGTCTCACCATCACGTGAGCGCGACGCGTCGCCTCCCGGGCGCCTGCACGCGACGCGTCGGGCGTAGCGCGCATGTTCGGTTTCAGTCCGTCCGCGTCTCTCTCTCTCTCTTCCTCTTCTTGTGTATAGGTTCAATACGAATGTCCACAAGTATTTTTGAATGTGGAGACTGCTCAGCTCATGATGTATGGTCTCACATCCCGTCGACGAAGGACATCGTGTGGCAACAAGCGGGCGAATTTGAGAATGATACACGTGGATCACACGTGAGCGCGTCGCAGCCTCGTGTGGTTGAACAAAGCGACTGGGATCTGGCCCTGTCCGTCCGTGTTCAACTCTTTCGCTCTGCAAGTCGCTCTCGCTTTTCGTTTGTCGTTCTTCTCGTCGTCGCTCTCGTCGCTATGATGGTTTCTATCCCCTCGTCCTACAAGTCTGTCAGTAGTTCGCCTTCTGTATCACTATCTCACTTTTCGCCTCCAACGACGCCCCCGCCTCTCACACCCACGATCACCTCCGCAGGGCAGCCCATCCATTCTTCTCAGCCTTCACCAGCCCTCTCCGACGACTCTCTCGCTGAACTCTCCTTTGCATACGAGAGACAGCCCGACGGCAAAATTGCGCGTGTCACGAAAGACTCCTTAGGCTCCAAACCCAGCCCGCCGGATTCGTCTCCAGAACAGGCTTCACCTGTCTCCTCATCGTCATCCCGCTTGTCTCCTATTCCCTCGACTTCCAATCCTCGCCGCTCACCATTATCGCGCTCAGAAAGCTCACCAGCCTTGGAGACGATTGCACCCACGCGTTCATTTCAACGCGTGGCTTCCGGACCATTGGCCAATGGCCTCGCCTCCACGCCCGCAGCCACGAACACTCGTATTGCCTTACTCGCAAGCGGAACTGGAACCGGCCGAAAAGTCACAGGCGGACCACGTCGCGTTAGACTGGAGGACGTGAAAGAGGGAAACGAACGTAGTCGGAGCGATGGCGAAGACGGGAAACAACGTGAGCTCAAGATGCAAATTCACGAGAAGGAGAACGCCGAGGTCTCACCCGTTCCACCATCTTTCGCCTTCCCCGCCGCGCAACCGTTAGCGGAAGTGAACTTCGGGCCACAGAGGTCGTTGCCAATCCCAGGACGTCAAGCTATTCCCTTGCCAACTCGTCGACTGCTTAAGAAGATTGAGCCTATATCAGAGACAGACGATAGTGAGTGGATTTGATGCACCTACATTTCTCGCTTACTAACGTCCTTCAAGCTGCTGAAGATGAAGCTGGAAATCCCATGCCGTTGTTGAAGTCCTCTGCCGGGATACGACCAAGAAGATCTGCTAGTATGAGTGAAACCCACGAGGGAATGTCTCAGCCACCGCAATTTCACCAGTTTAATCGGTTACCTGTTGGTCCACAACGCGGCGCGCGAAGGGTCACACTTGAAGAGAAGTTGCGACAAGAACGAGAGATTGCTCTGGAAGAAGGTTCGTCTCCTCTTATAGGACATCAATCGGTTCTTACACGTCCCCAGGCTACGCGAGACGGGAGGCAGAGGAGGCAGCCGAAGCCGAACGTATGTACTCCTCGTGAACTCCTCGCGGTATTTCTTACTCATAATGCACCCAACTCAGGCCTTGCACAAGCACTTGCCGAGACGCAAGCAGCAAATCCACTATACACTCGACAGTCTCCTTCTCCTACCCATCTGCAAACTCACATGCGTCCTATCGCACATCACCAACGAAGAGATTCGGATACTCTCAAGTCCATCGCCGCAAACATGGTCACTGCCTCCTCACCCACTATTGCCGAAGCCTTGCCGCTTCGCAGGTCACCGTCCAACCTTGGCTACGCCGTCACTGCCGCCCCGAATGCGCGCCACCGGCGTAGTCCAACTGCCCCGGAGGCCCCAACCACGAGTGAGATGATTGCGCCTCCTCCTGGGCTCAATGGACACGTGTTGGGAAAGACATGGGCAGCTGGTGATCTTCAGGAGAGCGATCTAGAGCAGCACGGAGAGGAAGTTCCTGTGCCCATTCCACCTCAGAAGAGCGTCCCTATGATGCCTCCCCCTCCCGTGCCAGATCAAGTGGCACAGATGGCTGGCAAGCATGCACAACCCATGGGTGCAAGTCCTGGCCGGTCGATGATTGTCAACAAGAAGGCCTACATCCGCCTTGATATGATCGGTCGAGGTGGATCCTCGCGAGTCTACCGGGTACTGAACCCTGCGAATGAGCTGTTCGCTATCAAGAAGGTGTCATTGGACAAAACCGATCCCGAGACGATGAACGGGTACATGAACGAGATCGCGTTGTTGAAGCGATTGGACGGAAACCGGAAGATCATTCGCCTGATCGATAGCGAAGTCAAGGCAGGACCTGGTGGATCGAAGGGCTCCTTGTATCTAGTCATGGAGTGCGGAGAGATTGGTAAGTCTTCAGTGGCTTTCCTGGCGAGAGAATTGAAGGACTTATTATTCCGTCTAGATATCGCAAAACTGCTACAGCAGCAGCAGAAAGAACCTCTAGACATAGTCTGGGTGTCTTACTATTGGAAGCAGGTTGGTTTTCTTCCATACGTCTGGTTTTCTTCCGGTCTCAATGGTTCATTTCAGATGCTTCAAGCCGTGCATGTTATTCACGAAGAGAAGATTGTACATTCCGACCTAAAACCAGCGAATTTCGTATTGGTCCGCGGGCAGGTCAAGCTAATCGATTTTGGCATTGCGAACGCCATTGCAAACGACACCACTAATATTCAGCGAGATAGCCAGGTATGGTTTACATCCCATTGCAGATCCTCGCGCGTACTCAAGCAGCTATAGATTGGCACTGTAAATTATATGAGCCCAGAAGCTATCGAGATACCTGAAGGACTGAGACGGATCAAGGTTGGTCGAGCGAGCGACATCTGGTCGCTTGGCTGCATCCTATACCAGATGGTATACGGCCAGCCACCATTCGCGCATCTTTCGATGAGGGCAAAGATGAATTCCATCCCCGACCCATCGCATGAAATCGATTTCCCCGAGTTTTCGACACCATCGTTATCTCGCTCCAGTTCGTCGTCGCCGCCATCGCCGCCACGTATGCTGGACCACCTGAAAGTCGCCGTCCCAATCCACGTCATCGATACGATCAAAGCATGCCTTGTACGGAATCCAAAAGAGAGAGAGACGATCCCCCAAATTCTACAGCGGAACTGGTTGGCCAACGGAGAGAGTGAGTAATGTTTAGGGTACACTATACCACACTTTTGACCCGCGTTTCACAGTAACGTCCGCACCTGCGCAACCCACGCCCCCTGCTTCGCCTGCTCCGGCTCTCAAGCCAGACGAGACCATCATCAATCCTTACTTCATGCAACAGTTGTTAAGATACGGCATGAGCTTGGGCACTCAAGGACGCAATATGGACGAAGACGAGCTATCAAAAGAAGCGGAGGTACGTATTCCTGACCGCCGATCAGGATGTTCCTATCTCATCTATACCCTCAGCGATTGGTAGAAGAGCTGCAGTCCGTCAACGCGGCGGCGCAGTCGTGAGCTCATTCTCGTGCTCCGTCTCCTGCTCTCTTGCTCGGCACGCGCCGCTTGGCCTTGGGTCTCCGAGGAAGAAGTCAAGCCTTGGCCTAGTGGATGGGATGGCTTTCTAGAGATGTATTTTGCTTCGCATGCTGACCTGTCGGTACGACGGTCGAGCTTCTCATACCATCATCCACACATATCCCCACCTGCATTTGCATCTTTCGGACATTCTCCCAGGACCTGCTGTGCTTCATGCACGCCTGCATGCATCATCTGTACCTACATCTTCGTAGTACTGCTGTACGCCTATAATTCGAGTTTCTCTCTTCCTTTCCTTCATCTGTTTTTGTTGACATTGTATTATTGTGGGGTCTTGCTATTCAAGCTCCCTCCATGCTCGCACTCACGCTTTCTCGACAAATAATCGCATAGCATTGCACAATAAAAATCAGGATACAAGCTTATATGTCATGATGGTGGCTTCGTTCCAGAACTCCCCACGACCTTTGGCATCTTCTTGTCTCCCGTTGCGAGCTGTTCCAAATCAGTATGAGAGAAATAGTGCGGAGCAACTGTATGAAGGAGTCAGCGCTGCCGACGGTGCAAATCAAGAACAGGACTCGCCTTCAAGCAGCCACTGTGCTTTAATCTCCATGACTTGTCTGTACAAACAAAGTGTCAATGGGGTTGGGTATTGCGTTGAAGAAAACAGGATACGTACCGAAGATAAGACTTGGAAGTCATGACGAGTTCATAGTACAGCACTGTCTTGACAGGAGGTGTCTGCTGGAATAGACCTGACGATGGATGAATGTACACTGTTTGATTGGTCTTCAGAGTCCGATATGAGTCGCCGCTCTTTTGCAAAGAAGCCTGCGANNTTTGTCAGATACGACATCAAATTTATTGAGAAGGAGTGGACTCACAGTATTGTAGAAATATCCAGCCGTCAGCGCCTTCTGAATAGGCGTAATATCGTTCTGGTCTGGTTCGGGTTCCCTTGGACGACAACTTCCACGCGATCACAGAGACCAGCAAGTTGGTCGCGGATATCGCGAGCGCGACTGATACTCTTGAACTGGAGGAATTGTTCATAGCAGAATTGCTGGGAATAGTTTGTATCCGCCCACTGCTCCCAGACGTTGAGTAAAGTGAAGTGATCACCCCCAGCGCGAACAAAGTTCTGCCTGGCTTGATCTGCATGCAGCTTCTTGTCCTTCGGCCTGTAAAACAGGGATCCCGACTCTTGAAGCATCGAAATGATGGTGAGGACCTGCGTATCAGAGTTAGCGGCTTATCGTTTACTTGCGTACAGATAGAACTGCTCACCTCGTCAGTACATGAGTATTGCTCACTAGCGATAATGGCTTTTGACAACATAGGGTCCACGGGAAACTCCGCCATCCGTCTTCCAAGCTTCGTCAATTCACCACGATCATTCAGAGCTCCAAGTGCATACAGCAACTCGAGAGCCCTCATCAGAGTCTCGCCAGGCGGTGGATCCATGAACTCAAAACCAATGAGATCGTTGATACCCAGCGACTTTAGAAGCAAAACAACCATTCCCAAATTCGTCCGTTGGATCTCAGGGACTGTGTTCTCTTCCAGTTCGTTCGCATACGCCCACTTGGTGTATAGCCGGAATGCCTTTCCAGGACCAACACGACCAGCACGACCCGCTCGTTGGTTGGCAGATGCACGCGAACACTGATGAAAGTAGTATTATTAGCCTTGGTCGGAATAGGGGCAAAGATAGGCTTACCGGTACGACGACGAGGGATGACATTCCTGTACGAGGGTTGTACGAGTTTTGCTTGACGAAACCTGGATCAATGACGAATACTACTCCCTCGATCGTGATGGACGTCTCGGCGATGTTGGTTGCCAAAACCACTTTACGTGCGCCTTCTGGTGTAGGCTCGAAGATCTTCGCTTGCATTTCACTGGGAAGGTTGGCGTAGATAGGACAGATCATGAGTTCTGCAATCTTGTTGCCTAACGCACGCGCAGTTTCTTGCAGGTTCTCCTGTGCGGCTTCGATCTCATCTTGACCCTGGCAGCAAAAGCATTCAATACGTGTACAACAATAGATGAAGTGGAGCAGACGCACGGTAAAGAATACAAGGATGTCTCCCTTAGGCTGCGTGGTGTGGATCTGGAAGACCGTGGTGATGGCAGCGTGCAAGTAGTTGGCTTCTGGTTGTGGGGTATAGTGAATGTCAACAGGATAACGACGACCAGGTACTTTTATGATAAGATGATTAGTAGAGTGAAAGGAAATGGTCAGCAGTTTGCTTACCGTAGAACACAGGAGCATCGTCAAAATATTCTCTGAACTTGTCCGCATCCATAGTTGCGCTGGAAATGAGTAGCCGCAGTTCCGGACGGAAGCGAGCGATATCCTTCAAAGACAGTTTGAGTCAGATCTGCAAACCAAACATGTGAGAGAGCGTCAAGACGCACCTTAACGAGAGCAAAGAGAATGTCCGTACTCAGTGTCCGCTCGTGAGCCTCGTCGATGATCAAAGCCGAGTAGCCAGCCAAATCCGGTTCGGTCAAGAATTCTCGCAAAAGCATGCCGTCCGTCATGTACTTCAACACAGTCTTGTCGCTGGTGCAGTCCTCGAAACGAATGGAGTATCCGACCTCGTATCCGACTTTGGAACCCATCTCTTCTGCCACACGCGCTGCAACGGACATGGCAGCTACTCGACGAGGCTGAGTACATCCGACCTTCATGCCGTTGGCAGTGTAGCCGGCTTCGTGAAGGTATTGGGGGAGCTGGGTGGTCTTGCCAGATCCAGTCTCAGCGACGACAATGAGCACTTGATGCTCCTTGATGGCTTCCAACAATTGTTCTCGATACTGGTAAATGGGCAGCGATTTCCGTGTATCTTCAATGGTTTGGGCTATAATGTAACACCGATCAACAATGAAGTACACTTGTAGAAGCTCAAACACAACGAACCTCGTTTCTCCGCATCGTCGATCTGCTGCTGCAGGAGCTTGTCCTTCGCACTCATCATGCCCTCGCCAGCCAGGGTACGATCCATAACGAACTTAATGGTCTGACTTTCGTCAAACACGTAGTCGTACTCCATGACCAAGTCCGGCTTGTCCAAAGCTCCAGTCTTGAACGTACTGTGCTTCGTCTGAGCGGCCTCCCACTGGTCGACATCGGTTGTGAACTGGTCGTCCTTGGGTTTAGCATCCTCGTAACGTTTGTAGAGTACATTCTCTTTCTTCTTCTTGTCGATTTTGCCTTGCTCGGTGATGTAATCCTCTGGCAACTGATAGCCCTCCCACTTGTCGTCGATCCTGAGGCGTTCCTCCACAATCCGCAAGAGCTCCTTCTTCCGGTCCAGCTCCCTGCGCTCCCGTTTCGAGATCTTCATGCCATGGAACAGTGCTTCATCGTCCGCAATCTCTTTCCGGAGAAGCTCTATCCGCTGAATCTCACGTTTGGAGAGATACTCCTGCCGTGAGTGTTCACGAAGATTAGGCATAGCACGGCCCCGCGCATCAGCGTCGTCCGCCAGCTGTCGTCTCCGAGCTGCCTCTGCTGCCTCCCCAGAAGCTTTCGACGACCTATCTTCCACCACTTTCTTCGTCCGCTCCTTGTCCCTCTCCTTCACGCGCTCTGCGAACGCGTCTCTCTCCTCCAAATCCCTCAGCCGCTCCTTCTCTCTCCTCTCATCCTCGTCCTCCAGCGGCTCCATATCCTCGTCCCTGTCATCCATATACCTCCTGTCATCATCGTCGTCTGGCCGCATACGTTTCCTCGCCTGCTCTTCCTCATCGCTCTCCCATTCCCGCGCGTCACTCTCGCGTTTCCGCGTATGCCGGTCCCGATGCTTCTCCTTCTCCTTCCCCTTCGCCTTGCTCGACTTCAACTCCGTCACCCCACTTGGTGTTCCGACGTCGTCATCTTCCAGCAGGAAGTTAAATTTCTGTGCGCGGAGGGCTTTGGCATCTTGCTCGGCTTTCCGTGCGGAGTCGCCTTTCTTGTGTTTGCCCTTGCGAGGGGCGCGTGCGTAGACTTCTTGGATGAATTGGTGTGCGCGGGGAGTGTCTGGGAGACCAGAGGCGTTGAGAGCGGAGAAGAGCGCGTCTGGAGATTTTGAAGACGAAGCTGAAGTAAATTGGATTGGAATGAGTGAACTGCTAGAACTCTGCGTGCATATGTATGAACTCACCTGAAGCTAGCACATAGTCGATGATACTCCGGTCAGCAAGACCAAAGAGCTAAGCAACAGACTACAGTTAGACAGGTATGTTCCAACAAACAAAGAACGAGCTTACCTCAAGAGAATTGTCGCTAATGTATCGCTCAAGACTGTCGGACATGAGCGTAGAAGCGGAAGGAGGGGTTGCGCCGGCGTCTACAAGGCTACCGATCTCAAATCTGACTCTCGCTTGGCTTGACTCCGCACACCGTCGACAAAAAACCTCGCTCAGAGGTTTCCCCACTCACTTGTTCTACTCACTCACTTGCTGAGTATCTCATCATGCGGTACTACGAGCAGAGGTACCCAGAAGTCGACGAACTTGTCATGGTGCAAGTTCGTCAGATCGCGGAAATGGGAGCGTATGTGAAGCTCGTGAGTTCCGACTTCTGCTATGAGATTGCATAGTGGGCTCATGTTCGTTTTTCCCGATAGTTGGAATACGACAACATTGAAGGAATGATTCTGCTGTCTGAGCTGTCACGAAGACGTATCCGATCTATCCAGAAGCTCATTCGCGTCGGTCGTAACGAAGTCGTTGTTGTCCTCCGTGTCGATAAGGAAAAAGGTATGCATCCTCACCATCTCGTCTCGACTCCCTTACAAACCATTCCCTAGGTTACATCGATCTCTCAAAACGTCGTGTCTCTCCTGAGGACATCACGAAATGCGAGGAGCGATACATGAAGTCGAAGACAGTTGCCTCCATCATGCGGCACGTTGCCTCGATCGAAGCTGCCTTCTATTGGTGCAGATGGCGAAGAGATTGAGAAGGACGCCGAGACGGAAGCGCATGCGCATGAAAAGGAGACGAAGAGGAATCGACGTGCGGCGAAGAAGGACGCAGAGAAGCACGATGAAGATGTTGGAGATGAGGGTGCGGTGATCTCGTCGAGTGAAGAGGAGAGGCTAGAGGCGTTGTATGACAAGGTCGGATGGCCGTTAGGGAAGACATACGGTCACCCGTACGATGCGTTCAAGCTCGCCCTCACGTACGTCGGGCTGATCCACCTCAGAAAAGCTGAGACTGACCAAAGTATGCAGGGAACCAGATGTTGTCTTCTCCTCGTTGTCGCAACCCGTCCCTCCGAGCACGCTGACCATCCTCATGAACACAATCGCACGTCGGTTGACCCCGCAACCAATCAAGCTGCGTGCCGATATCGAGCTCACTTGCTATACCCCCGCTGGTATCGACGCGATCAAGAAGGCTCTTCGTGCAGGCGAGAACCAGAGCAACGAGGCAGTTCCTATCAAAGCCAAACTCGTTGCTCCTCCGTTGTATGTTCTCAGCACGAACGCGACCGATAAGGTGAGTGTCGCGAGGGCTCTGTGTTAGTAGTATCCCTAACCGAGATGATAGTTCGCTGCCGTCGACCGATTGGAGCGTGCCATCGAGTCGATCCAAAGCACCATCGAGGAACAGGGCGGCTCCCTCGTCGTTAAGATGAAGGTTCGTCGCGCCACATTCTGTACTCGTATCCATCCCTGACTGTTTTACATCTTCGCAGCCTAAAGCAGTCTCCGAGACCGAAGAGCAAGACCTTGCTCAACTCATGGCCAAGGCAGGCCAAGAGAACGCAGAAGTCTCTGGAGACGAAGAGGAAGAGATGGAAGGCATATAATGACAATGGAGATCATCTGTATCACAAAGCATGTACGATTGCATACCTGTATTGTAAGGTCATTTCTCGTCCTGCCGCCGGAGCGTCTGAATTGACTTGTCCGTGAACAGCAATCTTATGTAGCCATGATAGTCGCTATCCTCTTTTAACCATTCGAACTGCCCTGCTTGCTCGCAGGTATCCTCACGACTGTCACTCTGCATCTTGATGACCCATCCTCTTGAGATGACACGGTGGCGTTTGCATGCGTTTGCTGAATACTGAGTTGCGCCACGCGTACTGTCGTAGGCTCGGAGATGTAAGCTATCTTGCTACTCTCTTGCTTTTTAGTATTCTGAATACCGGTTGTGTGTATCCTACAGTGACAACTCGTTCCATCGAAGCCTCATGCAAGACTCGAGTTGTGCACAGAAGTCCTGCGAATTTCTCGTCCGAGTCATTGTTTGGCCGAGTGATCCTCGATCACCACAGCACATTTGTTTTTTCGTCGACTCCAGACCAATCTGACCAGGCGCATCAAGACGGTGCTTTCTGATGAGCAGGTTCTGTTCAGGCACGTACTGCACACGAGAGGCATTTCAAAAGTATTGGCAAGTCTTTCGGGTCGAGTGTACGCTGCTCAGGGCATCCAACGATGGAACAGATCGCAAGTCGAAGAGCGTTTGGAGTGGGCCAAGGCGATGCAACCTTTTCGACGGGCGACATTGGCGAACAAGGGTCCTCTGACTGCTGATAGGAGAGTGTGCGTTATGTGGGCGTCCCGCGGCCCGCCACCCTCATAATATGAAGTTTTCTCCAATCTGTCAAGTCGACGCGATCGCGCTCACAGCTCAAGCTGCTGCTGGGATTGCAGTGAACGCATCTGCCCATGTATTCGTGATGTGGATCCATGGACAGGTGCTATGCTATCTCAGCGAACGTGGGAAGGAGCTAGCAGCGGGCCTGGTCTGATGGCGCTGGAGTTTTTCAGCTATTGTGTGAGGATCACGTTCGCGTTAGACGCAACAATCCGTGATGCGAGCGACGATGATGCTGCCGTTGGTCGGAGGCTGTTTTGTCCATTCGTGTCCGGTGCAGACACGACGCCGAAGGACCCTTGCAATGCAGAATACAAAGTGGGAGTGGCAGCTGGACGTGGCGTATGTAAAAATGGAACTGAGAACACAGGAATGGGGCGAGGAGATCAGAGCGTCGAAAGATGTGGATGGGGAGAAGCAGGGAGGCTGATAATTGATTTGTAGCCGGGAGTCTGAGATTGTCAGTTGATGATTGTGGTGTTCGCCGTATATCAGTCCCTTGCGCCTCCCTTAGCCGCCCCCTCGTCCGTCTTTCCTTCCGACCACCACCATCCCTCTCGGCCACCCCCTCCCTCCCGCCGTCGTTCACCATGTCCGACCCGAGCTCAATCCTTCCAGATTCCCTCAATCTCCCGCCCCATCTCTCTGCGCAGAAGTACTTCTTCGTCTGCACCCTCACCGTCGCAGCCTGGGATACCCTGGTGTTGTCCCCGAGGGCATGGCGACTCTTCAGGACGAAGGAATGGCCAATCCTCAAGATTTTCTTCCACATTCTGCGGTTCTACATGCCCATTGAGTTCACCATTGTCGGTGAGTATATGCGCTTTTTGCATCTCCATTCCGACGGCGTCTGATCTGTCCTCGGTAACTAGGCGTCGCTTTCTTCGACACGAAGTGGTCTCAGGACGTACGTGACTTTGTCAGTTTACACACCGAGCTAGCCATTGACGCAAAAACGAGCAGACATGTTCTCACTTCTACCTCTTCGAGCCCATCATGACTGCCATCCTCCTGGCCATGTGCTCAGCGGTCCATGTCATCCGGATTCACGCCATCTATGAGAAGAGCAGGGCTGTTCTTACTGGGATGGGTGGATTGCTCGCTCTCCAAATTGTCGTCACTGGTATCGCTTGCGGTTTCTTCCGTTGTGAGTAATCCTCGCACTTCTATTCCACCTGTCAAATACTCACCGCCTGGCCAAAAAAGCGACTCCGCTTAAGGAGGGTCAAGGCTGCATTGCCAGCCCCAAGCACAACTGGGTCGGCATTTACTGGCTGTCCGCTACTCTTCTTTACACCGCTTCCCTGGTCCTCGCCGTCAACCGCTCTCTCAAGTCGTTGTCGCTCAAGCCCATCTCTTACTGGAAATTGATGCTCCGCGATGGCCTCAATCTCTACGGCGTAAGTGGATTTCCGAGCGCCCGCTGTTTTTCTTCGCTCACTGCCATACATCGCACAGGCTATCTGGGGTGTCAACATGGTCAACATGCTCTTCTGGTTCATCATGACCCCCACTGGTATTGAAGACCCCATCAAGACCATTGTCACCAGGTGCGTATTCACTGTGCGCTAATCCGCAGAACCTTGACTGACGCTTTGACCTCCCCATCTCTTCTTTTCCTTTAGCATGGCTGCCGTTCTCACCACCTCCATGACCCTCCGTATCATCCTCTCCGTCCGTGGCTCGCTCGTATCTGGCGGCTCCTTCGCTGTCACCTCCGCATCGCACCCATCGCGCTCCGGCGGTACCACGCACGTCATCTCTGCCAGCCGCCGCGGCGACGCCGCTACCAACCCCGTGCTGTCCCTCCAACAGCCCCAGCCCGCTACCTACACTGTTCCCCTCGAGGCCAAGGAGCGCGAATGGGTTGGTACCGAGTACGACGGCAAGAGCAGCGTCGGCGACAAGGAGGTGTTCGATCCCGCTACGCCTCGTTCCCCTCATGACAACGGCGTGAAGATCACCGTTGCCACTGAGACCGACTACGACGCTCCCTTCCAGGCCAAGTAAGATGCCCTTCTTACTTGTCTATGAGGGATAGATGATCGTTGGTCAGGTGTTTTATGCTTGAATTTTGTGGTGATGCAGGAGTGGGTTTTATTGGTCGACCATCCACACGAACGCTATCTCTCTCGTTTTTTTGTTTCCTGCTATATCTAATGATGCAAAATCTGTACTCTGATGCTGCCCACCACTGCTTGAATGAAGGTTCGTTGTTTGGTTCGATCACTCTTCCCCAAAACCCCGTCCTACGTCCCAGTTCAGTGTATTTATCCCCCATCCACCTCATGCCAGTGCTGCTATTCGCTTCCCCGTTTTCTTTATCACCTTATTTCCGCGCTCTCTCTCTCTTCACTCCCGTGTCTTGTGTAGCTTCCTTGTACAAAACAGTAATAGATTCACATTATTACAATCCCCCGATACCTTCCACTCCATTCTCGCGTGAGACCAAGTTTGCGTGTGATTACGACAGGTAACTGTGATCGACAACAGCGAGGCTGACATCACTGACAGTCGAGCGCGAGTTGAGTTGCTGTGCTGTTGCGTAGCACGCGTGTGGGCAGAGTTTTAGACTTGCCGAACGGTGCACGCCGTACAGCGTACGCGTCCCTTGTGAATCAGGATGTGAATGTGAAAAAAAACACGCGTGGACATCGCAGCGCGTAAGTCCGCAAGCCGGGTTCCGTGCATGTGCGGGGTTAAACGCACAACGCTCTCTATCATTGCTGGAATCTGGCTATTAGAAGGTTGTACAGACCGAATAGTACAGTGGAAGACGACGATGCAGACGTGCAGAACGTAGAAGTCAGCCTCTTTGCTCGGACGACCGAGTCGAGAGGCAGTCCTGGGCAAGTCATAAGATGCGACCAAAGTCAAAATCACAATGCTCCGGATCCCGAGTCCCCGAGCTAGGACCGACCCCAGCAAGCCCAGCCGGAATCAAGCTCATATACGAAGGGTAGCATACGGTCGCAAGCAAAAAACATCATACCAAGAAACGTACCTCATGTTCACCTTCCTTCAACTATTCCTCTCTTTGCTAATGTCGATGCCGTTGCTTACGATGAAGCTGAACCTATCTTGCCCCCTCTTCGACGCGACATCATCTACTAAACGCCCTCACACGCAACGCTACTACACGCACGCGCACGCGCACGCGCACGCGCACCCCACTACCACGAAAGGACGCGAATGCGGATGCGCCACCGCGTCGCGCGCCCACGAAGACGAGCTCGCGACGTACCGCGCGCTGCTCGGGAGCATGGCGAACACCTGTCGAACGCTGCAGTCGCGGATACGCAGCTTGGAGGCGGAGATGGTGACGAGGCAGGCGGCGGTGTTTGAGGCGACGAGGGTTGTTGTGGGGCCGAGGAGTCCGTTGACGGTGTCACCGACGACTATGAGCCCGACGTCGAGTATGGGAGGAGGGCATGGTGGGAGGAAGATGAGGTATGGGAGCGGGAGTTCGAGAAGACATAGTGCACCGCCTGGGTCGTTGCTGTTGGCTGGGAATGCGCTGGGGCTGATTGAGGAGAAGGAAGACTTGCTGGCAGGAAAGGCAGAGAAAGAGAGGGAAGATGATGGAGACGTGTGGGTGTTGTACGATGGAAAGGCGCATCTTGCCAAGTGTTGGCAGTGGTGTTAGTCTAACTTTGAAGTTCTTCTGGTAAGCTGATATTTGGCTGATATTCTGCTTATGGAGAGTGTGTTGGTACTGACCTCAGATTATTCGCATCATAGGACCACGACCGCGATGACCTTGATGAATTTATGTGCATATCGGATATACCTATGGACCATGGGGTGTTAAGCTCTGTACGACTATTCTTACGCTATGGCTTCTTGTGCAACATATAATCCTGCTTCTGGAGTCCATTGAGGGAGGATGCGATATAGCGAGACATGAGCGTGTCGGTGGTCGTCGAGGACGCGCTGTACACGTGAATCCCGCCGCATTCGACGCTCTCCGGGCGTCTCCCTATGTCATCAAAATCGGGTAAACTTGTCCGCGGATGGTCGGCAAGACTTAAGAGGCGTTCTTCTCACTTTTGTTCTTGCTTGCTACCTTGCTACGAAGCTCGTAGTCAGGCAATGGGGGACATCCCAACGCCCACACTGGCATCTCTGTGCCTATAAACACTCTCCGAGTCCCCATGCTTGGGCCTCGTCAGATCACCTCCCGGACAGTCGCACGCTCTCAACAGCCTTCACCTTGCATTCAAGCTGTAGCCACCTCTCGAGTCGTAAGCCCCAATGGCACCCAGCAGCGACCTCAAACATCGCTGTGGCATTCTTGACGGCACCCCCGAGGGTATCATGAAAGACGGGGCCTACCTACACGAAGGGTCCGACAAATCTCGTGCCGTCTTCCTCTTCACAGACATATTCGGACTTGGCCTCGTCAATTCCAAACTCATGGCAGATCGCTTCTCGAAGGAGCTGGACTGCGACGTGTGGGTCCCAGACTTATTTGCTGGTGAACCCGTTCATTCCAAACCATTTTCCAGCTGTTCCCTCACTCATCTATGTTTACGCCACAGGACGACCGCCGTTTGATGTTATGGAGTTGGGACCGCTCCTCCCCGACAGAGCTGGGGCGAAGAGAGGTGTCATGACCGTACTTCGTCTTGTCTTCCTCTTCTTGCGTCGGCTCCACCTCCGGTTCGCCTCTCGTCCCTCGGTGGTGGACGAGCGAATACAAGCGGTGAGTCGACCTCTAGAGATGCCTTCCTCGTTCCTTCAGAGTGACTGAACGTCTTTCGTTAGTTCATATTCAAGACACAAGTCGCACGCAAGTACCAGAAAATTGGAGCCGTCGGGTGGGTTCAGCGCATTGGACGATTCGCATTCATTTCGACTCAGCTCACGACTCGTCGCGCCACAGTTATACTTTGGGTGGCGCAGCCGCCGTTCGCCTTGGCGCGACGGAGTTCATTAACAGTATTGTGGTGGCCACACCCGCACGGACGGACATGCCTGAGTATGAAAGCATCAGAATCCCAACGTTGTTTATTTGTGCTGAAGGTACGCACCGAGTGTGTCCGTGTTTCTATAGCTCGATGAATTGCTTTCTTGTGTAGATGACAGATCCTTCAACGCGTCGTACAGAGACGAAGTCGAAGCTGTTTTCGCTGCACGAAAAGACAAGCCTAGCTTCGTCGATTACGGGTTCGAATATTA
>RWJN01000197.1:0-55272 GCA_004332605.1 Steccherinum ochraceum | reverse complement strand
TGAATCTGCACACCACAAACGATTCCTCATTCTTCGTCATCGTAACCGAACAGTTGGTAGTTTTTCTGATGTTGTCGGTATCCGCTGTGAATAGGATAAACAGTTTATCGATCACAATGGTGGTATATCTTACATCGATAGAACCATCATGGTAGTTAACCACTTGAGCAGTTGATTCACCAACCCCATGATTTATATCGGTTGAATCAGCCAATGCACTGGTAGGTGTAGGCGGATATGTGGAATTATCCTACAACATAGTAAGTAACCTGTTCCATTTGAGAAATGAAAGACTTCACTTCGGTAACAACATACTCTTTACGGAGTTACTTTATCACTTCTTCAAAAGAAAGCGGTATTTGTTTACCATCTGTAGTTGGCAGGCGTGTCAATGTTGTGGTAATTATCTTGCTGGGTGTTGAAATGGTCTATAGTCTGGTTAGCATAATGATGGTCTGTAAGCAATAAAGAGATACCTGAGTAAGATACGATGAAATCTCAGTTGACACATGGTACGATGATATACGGCACTACCCACCCATACCCTACCACTTGCGGTTCTTGGCATTCAGGATCACAGTATCCTGACCTGGAGCTTCAAGGTCCCAGCATTCCAGCCTTAGCTTATCTGAAGCTCAGGACATTTATCTCTGGAGAATGTGGCCTATCATGTCCCAAAATGCTTGGCCCACTTCATCTTCAGAATTTGGCCTCCTGGTGCTCGGCCTACCTGATCCCAGGAACATCCGGCATGCCAGATCCCAAAAATCCCAGCCTAATTCCCATTAGTTCCCGACCTACTTGATCCTGAAACCTTTGGCATACTTGATGCCGAGAACTTAGCTTACTTGGTCTTCGGCATGTTTAATGCTCTGATCTGGTGAGCTCGACCTACTGATGCTTAGCCTACCTAATCTTCTCTTTTTTTGTTTTTGCAGGGGGTGTTAACAGCTAGCCCGAGGTCAGCAAGGCTGCCCTACAAACTAACCCACCGAATGACACATCTGGGAACGAGACCAGATAGAAAGGAGGATAGAACTTGGGGTGTGTCATCTCCTCAGGAAGAAATGCATTTACACAGACCGTTCGACCTCAACGGTACTGTGGGGCTCAGCTCATTGGCAATACCCTCTAAAACTCCCTGGTTGGCTGGGCAGGATTTCAACCTGCAACCTCTAGCCATTACCGGTCCTAGAGGCGACTGAGTTTTACCTAAGCCAGCGTTATGGCATATCCAACTGAGCCATTTCAGCTCCTACCTAATCTTCTCAAACTTTGCATGTTAGACTTGAAAAACTTGGCCTACTTGTCATCACAGTATTTTTCAAAAACCTTGATGCAACAATTATTTTATTTCCAGGCCCAGCTCACGGTTCCGATATGCTTCTTAGTAAGAGATGATGATCTTAATTCCCGCTACCGTAAGGTAGAGGGTCTCTAAAGTGATCGACATCTCCAGCACTCCCACCATTTTTTTCCAAATCACGTGTAGATTCCAAGCTCCACTGTTTGCTTCCGTTCTCGCCATGTCGGCATCTCATTCACTTTGCCATTCGCCCTCTGTGTCCGTTTGCACAATGCACTCCGTTTTTAATGTCCTACATTCAACCTTCAGAGCTCCTTCAGAAGCACAAAACGGTAGCAGGCTGTGCCGCTCGCCGGCCCTACCACAATTATTTTCTGAAGGCTTGTGAGGGCATGATCCGTGTTCTTGAATGTACGGGGTCGGGATGGATTGAATACAAGGTCAAGCAGCTTTTATGGAGGCCCACAGTGTGGTTCGCACCTTACAACAACCTGACTAGTGTAGCCCGTAGGATTACTCAGAGGTTTTCTTCTTTCCTTTTCGCGGTCTTGTATGCTTGATATTCTGATTCTGACATAGAGAGCCTGGGGCGTAGACTAGAGCCTTGGGCGCGCGACGACTGTTGCCTGATATGGAATGCTTTGTATTTGTTTACTCTACAGCTTGGGTATATAAGAGCTTCGGGTAGAGTACTTGTCCCTTAGTTTCGTACTACGAGAAATCCCAGTTCTTTCAGCTGTCTTTTCCCTCGAGTGCGACTCTTTCCAATTTCCCCCTCTCGTGTAACCGTGACCGACGTCCATCGACTTCGCCAACGTTACAACTAGCCACTACAAGTGTCCTGTAAGCTTAAGATAACTTACCGAGCTCTCACAACTGTGGAGAGCATTGAATACATTGGTTTTAGTTTGTTTGTGGTCGCGAGCACTGGACAGAAAAAAAAGCGCACTGCCACAAGGTTTTCGGAAAACACTGTAAGAACCATAGTGTCAGAGTCTTTTCCAATGTCATTGTCATTGTCAGGAACATCTGCCGAATCGATATATTCAGCAAATACAAAAATATTAGAATCTTGAAATACATTAGAGTGGATCAGATTGTGTTGACGGAAATTATTGTAGATCCATAGAACTGACAATTCAGAATGACCTGTTCCTTTCACAGAAATAGAACAACAAATATAAAGTTGACACAAGTGTAGTGAGTGCCATATAAACCACAAGGAATATAATACCATCCAGGTGAGTACATAAATGATCTCATCCCTAAAGCCCAGTAATCATGCCTTAAAGTGATTGTACGAAGAAACAAAGTTTGTTTGAGTAGTGTTAGGTTTTTTTGTAATGTATATTCGGTAAACAGTATACACTCCATATGCAAGTAAAGATCATGAAGTTCTGGTGTATGAGACTTTCTTGTTAGATAACCATAACATCTGTGTTTGGACTTGTAACCCAAAAGTTGTTCTCAAATTAGGGGTTTTAACAACTCTGTCAGGACCTGAAGGTCCTACGGTCTTTTCTGGGCAGGTGGCCATAGCACCTGTGGCAGATCTATATGCCAGCTGTTTGATGGTCTTTCTCAAGCAGGTAGCCGCAATATCTATAGCAGATCTATATGCCAGCATAGAAGAATATTAATGAGCATATATATATAGTGTGGCAACATCTATAGCCCAATACTTACCGGCAAAATGTTACCGCTTGTAGCTCTGATGTATGGTAGAGGCTATAAAAGTCTTGTAGTCCTGCTGTACGTGAACCAAAGGCATATTTTAGCCAGACTCGGAGAAGGGCCAAGGTAGCTACAAAGCTGTATGAGAGTATGCAGTAAAATATAGTAGAGTGATAGTGGGTGAGAGAGATGAAACAGACTAGCAAGCAATCACAATTGACTTGCTTACAAGATATTAGATTGTACTAAATTTATGTAAAACAGTTAACAAGAAATCACCGTCAACATAGGTGATATTCTTGAGGCTATGAGTCACTTACCGAGACTGCATAGATGCTACCGAAGCTATTTATGTGGGTTCATATTGAACAGATTAACAATTTGGCTAATCTAAGTTACCATCGGAATTAACTGTACATGTTACACATACCGAAAGATTTAATACAACTGCTGTTGGTTTTATATCCATCATTTTTTCTCCTTTCACTCATGTTGCAATAATCCAATGTCTTGCTTTCATACTGGGCCAAAGGGAACAAGTCAAGACTATAGTGTGACTGCGACATAATATGGGCGCTTATTTTGCTCTGATGACGTACTACAAGGGGATTTTTAGGAGATCTTAGCCAAAAAATCCAGCGCACTACGTCATAGGCTCGGCAACCCCTATAGACCAGCCAAAAGCACTGACAGACAATTTTAGTACATATAGTGTTCTTGCCCACAGCAGGATTTGAACTCTTGCTTTGTAAGCAAACCTTGAACAGAGTAAGACACTAAACCACTGAGCCATTGGACCAACATTTTGTAAGGCCCATACACTAAGGATATCTCAATTACACAGTCTCAAAGCACCAGTCTTGCTCAATGCTTATTGCTGTATTCATTCACTGTACTCTCTATTTGATATAGTACTGAGTGTCTAACATGCACTGTGACCTTAAGCTGAGGCAAATGAAAGCCAAAAGACTATGAATAAACAGGATTTTTGTATCAAACAGACCACCTCTAACTTCCCGATATGGGCGCTTTTTTGAAATTATGATAGCTGTACAATTGTTTGTCCACCAATCAGATCTCGGTAAACTTGCAAGATATTCATTCACTGAAAGAAAGATTTATCAGATACTCAGATAGCAGACAATTTGAGATGCTTGAAAGTAAAAGTGTTAACATACCACATAACAACGCTCAGTAAAAACTTTTATAAGGTGATAAGAAAACATTGCCCACAGTAAGAGGAATAAATGTTGTTCCTTAAAATCTTGGCTGAATCTGCATACCACAATGACAGTCAAATCTTTGCAGAACAAACAGTGTTTGCTAGAGGGATTTTATTGCTTTTTTCTGAGTTCTTAAGAGCACCGGAAGGTGCCCTGGATGAGGAGATATGGGGTCAGGAGGATAGGGTGGTAAAAATGCAAAAGCTGACATATCTGGGGTCTGTGAAGTGGTCATGACTGTCAAAATGATAGTATCGCTGTAGGAAAAGTGTTTGTATGAGTTCCTGTACGTCAAAAACCACAGGTGAGTGAAGGAAAGGTGTGATATCTTGTAGTATTTGAGAATACTCACCTGGCACAGCTAGCACAGCACTCCCCTCCTTGCTTCTTCTGACACTTTCTGGCCTTCCCCTAAATCTAGCAGTAATTTGGAGCCGTAGATCGTCATCTTTTGAGCCCAAGATATTGAAGGTAGGTACACTAGATGAAGATGAAAGAAGTGAGGAGGAGGAGAGGTCAAAAAATGCGAAAAAGCGCTCACTTGAGACCTAGAGAGGGTTCCAGACCTCCAAAACAATGTCAGAGTCGCTAGGAAATGATCCAGTAAGTCTCTAAATATCGAAAGCTCCAGGTGAGCAAAAAAAAAGAGTGATAGAGTAGAAAACACACCTGCTAGCCTTGTCAGCTCTGCACTCCCTCCCATATTCTCCCAGTAGCTTCTAGCCCTCCACTGAGTTAGAGAATCAATAGGAGTAATCAATCATCATCACTTAATCCTGGAATACTCAAAGGAGATGACCTGGACAAGGAAGCAGGAGAATTGGGGGGAGGAGAAGGCAAAGAAACACAAAAGTGCTCACCTAGGGGCTAGAGGTCTGCTCTCACCCCTAAAACAACATCAATATCATTGGGAAAGTATCTAGAAGAATTCCTAGACCTCAAAAATCTCAGGTAAGCAAAGAAATGAGGGTAAAATGACATGGTACTCACCTGGTATCCCTATTATCATATCACCATGCTGTCTTGTGAACTCAGTATCCTGCCCTTTTCTCAAACGTTCTGAAGGTGTTTCTGTTGAGCACATAGAGCAGGAATGTCTACCAGTTGACATCAGGGAGGGTAATGGAGGGTAGAGGAGATCTGAGGTCAGTGATGCAGGAGGAGGAGGAGGCTGCTGTGCTGTGATCAGGACCCTAACCCTAGATAAGCCCTACGTTAAGGTCAGACCTTTGGTCCACAACGACGAAGCCGTTTTACATCACAAAAGTTGCTACATGGCATCTCAGATGCATTCTATGATTTATCAGATACTTTTTGCAGACCGCGAATTCATTCGTTCAACGAGAATGAGAATCGCAGCGTTTAAGCGCCCGTGCGCTTGTTAACTGTCCCACGTATACAAATTACTTACTTTGATAGCAAAAAAATGCTAAGGAGATCAGCAAAAAGCCGGCGCTTTTTTGGCTCTATACAGAAAAACCCTTCAAATTACTTACCATGACATCACTCTCCCACAGTTTGAGGAACTAAGGATGCTGAACTGTCATTTCCTTGTCTGAGACAACGATTCTTCCTCCCTCGTTCCTCGGTCGTCGGAATCGTAATTCCTCCCGCGGTCTATCAGAAGACTCCGATCGTTCGTTTTCAGTGGACTACAGTCACGGTCTTTCGGAGTCCTCCGGTCGTTCAAAGGACTCAGGTCTTCTAGAGGGCTCCGGTTCCTGGGAGGACATCAGTCGTGCAGAGGTTTTCAGTCATTCAAAAGAGACATGTTCTCCCGAAAATTCCGGTTCCTGGGAGGTCATCGACCGTTCAGGGGACTCCGCTTGTTCAGCGAATTCCAGTGTTCTAAAAGATTTCGGTCTTCTCGGCGATTCCGGTTTCTGGGAGTACCCCGGTCGTTCAAAAGATTCAAGCCTTGTCATCCGAGACATCGCTCGATATCTTCGCACTCATATTCCCGACTCAGCGATAAGATCCGCCTTCAGTCGCCTCCGTGACCCTGCTCTTCGACCCGATACAGCGGCAGCCATCTCGTCGCTCATCGAACATGGATATATGGTCCTCTTGCTACCGAGCGAGCTGCCTCGCTCAATGTTCTCTTCATTGGATGGCATTTCGTATGCCCTCTGGGATGCGCACGAACGGATACTCAAACAGAAGCAACTATCCCCCCAAGCAGAGCCTCCGCCACAGAATGCGAAACCGACGCTAACTCCCTTCGATCCCTATACACGGTGGGACGACCTCGTGGGTTTTGTGGAGCGAGAATTCGACCTCCCTCTCTCCGCCGACCAAATCTTGGTGGCGACTTCTGACTTGGTGGGCGTCGTAGAGGCGGCATCCCGCAATGGGTTTCCTACCGTGTTCATTCGTTGAGTCGGAAGTCGGAGCGCAACGGCCAAATTACCGACTGTTTCAGCTACCTACGATCTGTCAGGCTTGGACGGTCTGCTCCCAACTCTTTTGGATCCGAGCTCTCAAGCAAAACCTCCGCCTGTGCCACCGGCAGAACCAATACGCGGATTTCGGACATTGCTGTATCGATTCCGTGCTTGCTACCAAGTCGAGAGGTTATTAGGAGCAGGCGCATGTAGTACGTTACCTTTTCCCTTTTATGAATTCTCAGACTGACTGTTCCACACCAGCAAGCGTTTGGAGCGGTCGTCAAATGCACACCGGACAAACAGTCGCTATCAAGTACGAGCCAGTTAAGTCGTCAAATCCAAACCAAACCGCCTACGAAGCTGCGGTCTACGCGCAGCTGGAAGGAATACGAGGTGTTGTGCCAATCCGCTGGTCGGGAACGGACGGCGAAGCGTCCGTTCTTGTGATGGATCGATTGGGACCCACCCTCGAGCAGCTAAGGCTCATTTGCCGAGGCGCATTCTCTCTGAAGACGGTGCTCATGTTGGCGGAGCAGATGGTAAATACATTTTCACGTCCAGCGCTGTTAAACTCGCATGCTTACATACTCCAGATCACAACCATCGAAAGCATCCATGCACGTGGAATAGTCTATCGTGACATCAAACCCGACAACTTCGCGATAGGTTTTCTGACCACGCACCAACAGATCTTTCTTTTCGACATGGGCTTTGCCAGATGCTACCTGGATCCTGAGTCGGGCGAGCACATGCCTTACAGGGACGGCAGAGCATCTCTCGGAACGCCACGTTATTACAGTCACAATGTTCACTTGGGGATAGGTGCGTCGCCAAGTATATCTGTGATGATTCTTCAAGCAACCCCCCGCTCATCATGATCCTCCTGCAGAACCAAGTCGACGAGACGACATGGAATCCATTGGCATCGTCCTTCTCTACTTCCTTCATTCGCGTCTCCCATGGCAGGGGTTCCGCTACAAGGAAATGGAGACAGCACTCAAGCATGTGGGTGACATGAAACGCGGCCAGCCCTTCACAGACCTCCTCTCCCGCTCCCCGGCCTGTTTTACACCATTCTTCGACCACTGCCAATCTTTGGCCTTCGACGAGAAGCCGGATTACACGTTCCTGAGGAACATACTGAGGCAAGAGATGCGACAGCATGGATGGAAGTACGACTGGAAGTACGACTGGTTGAGTCCGGATCAGGCTCCGCGTGGGACGCTATGGCCTCCAGAGCAGTACAAGTTCGATCTGGCTCTCGTCGATCCTGTACGACACGAGCAGAGTGTTTTATAATACAGCGTAGATTGCTATTCTCTCTCGGAGTTGACCTGGATCTATCTATAATAAGCTCGATGATACGTTCTTGCTATGATAGTATCATTGCAACGACTGGGAGTCCTTCAAAAATCGAGTACTATGTACTCCAGAGCTGCAAGTGTGCCATCAGGTCAAACTCGGTCGGTTCATGTTGATGTAGGCCGAGCTGCTTCGCCGTCATTCCTGTGACATACTGTACCGATACCAGCCTTGGTATGCAACGACCCCAACCAAGTAGGAAACTGCTCCGGTGCAGATATGAATACAAAAGTGATACCTTCCATCGCAGCAGCTTGGCGCAGCGGTAGCGCGCGGGGCCCATAACCCCGAGGTCCTTAGATCGAAACTAAGAGCTGCTAACGTCGATGCGGCGACCAATTTTTCTTCTTGCAAGTAGCCACTCTTTGCCACTCCAGATGCGCTGGAAGTATCATTGTGGTCTATGCAGGTACAAGTTCAACAGCAGAGCCTCGTCGCGACGACCAGGGAAATACGGCCGTATATGTCTCAATTCTGCACAACGACGATGGATCTGGACCAAGGCGCGACGGTATCATGAGCAAGAGTTAGATTGATAAGAAACATATACGTCTAGAACATATTGTCCATCGCGATGCGGGGGGCGCATACCAGTCATGTAACTACTAATTAGCGTCTCTGCCGCACGTCATTGTCAGAACGAGGAAGGGGAGAGGGGAGGCGGAAGACAGAAGGGGTGATACAACTAGTGGGTGCTTGGGGGAGAGGAGCTGATTGTGAAGGCACTGCCGACCAAAGTCTATGAACAACGGATACAAGCGGGGGCCCTAGGTATGTGTGTGTAGATGGGGGGGAGATAGGTCTATGGTCCACGATAAATCCGATTTACTTGCTACTCGAGGTCTTGAAGAGGATGAGACCGCCCAGAGCGATGGAATACCCTGTGCGAGGAAAGTGCGTCAGCGTTCGACGTCATTCGACAAGCGAAATGTGAGAAGAAGACTGACCGAGGACTTGGAGCGGTGTAATGGAGCTGCCAAAGATAAGGACTGAGCCGGTGATTAGGAGGATATCCTTGAACACGCCGGCGAGAGTGAGGACGAGACCGCTTCCGGCGCTGACGAGGAATACAGCTGCAACGTTCAGCAGGAATGCAACAAAGGCGTTGCTCAGAAGGATCAGGGGCCTAGTTATCTTTGTGAGCACGGACGTTGGTTGTTAGACGGAAAGACGTACCCAACACGAACGAGCTCGTAGAACGGCGCGAGACCCTCAGTGAAAGGAAGAATGGCGAGGTTGATAAGAGCGCAGACGGGAGCGTAGTAGTGGAGCGAGACCAGAGGGTCCATCTTCATTCCGTGCAACAAAATCTGAATCATGACCAACCGTGAAGCCTCGAACTAAAACAGGCGGGCACAAATCAGCACAGGCCGGAATAGTGAAGGGGAATGTACGCACCGCAACGGCTGCAGCCTGGGTGACAAATCCGACCAGGTTGAACTTCAGCTCTCCTTTCGACGCGAGCGCAACTCCGGACGAAATCATGAAGACAATGACGGCAAGCTTCTTGCTCGGCTCTTGGATGCGGAACGTCCAGGAGATGAGAAGAATGGCGACGGGCGTGAAAGCTTTGAGCATCTGGATGTAAGCAACGCTCAAGTAGAGGTAGGCGGTGTTGCTGAGAATTAGGGAAGCACTGAAGAGTAGGCCAATGGGGAGGATCGAGCGAAGAAACACGTCCTTCGTAATGTGAACATCCTTGGCACCATCCACCAAGTGTGTTGTACGCTGCAAAATACGAGTACCGATGGCCTGCAGACAGTGATTGTCAAAACGTGTCAAGACGTGGTATGTGCGAGACGACGTACCGCGAAAGTTAGATGGAAGGTGACCAGGAACACGGGGAATCGGAATTGGACGGTATTATACAGGTAGTTGTTGTAGATAATGACGGAAGAGCTGAGGATGATCCAGATAGGGATGATCACGGTCGTCGAGAGCTGGGGCTTGGAAGAGGCTGGGCGGGGTTGAGTTGCCGAGACTGGTGAGGGTAGGATGGCCTCAGCGGAGCCGTTTGCCTTCTCGTCAAAGACTTCCAATGTCTGCGGCTTGGCGTCAGCTGGTTGCTCCATTGATGAGGACGAGGACGACATGGTAGAAGGGTGGGGAGGTCGTGAAGGGTAGTAGACAAGAGGAGGGTAGTAAGGAGGCGATAGCAGGCCGCAAGGCGGATGTTGATCTAGAACCAAGCTAGGGCTGTAAAAGGAATGTTTAGAGAGTGACGAGGGTCGGAGCGGCGAAGAAGGGCCAGACGACGAGGTCGACGACGACGACGGTGGTAGTGGTTGCTGGAGAAGGAGAGCTGCTCGACCCGTCCGCTGGAAAAACAATGATTTATTCCGTTCCCACGTGTCCCCGTTCCCGACGCTCATCAAACTCAACACCGCGATGGCGCCGGCTCCGATCCGGCTCGAGCATTCAGATCGTCGTCTGCATTTGCACTCTCTTTCGGTCTAGCTGACGAGATTACAGTACTGAGTCCTCAGGTTGACCGCAGTGAGTCCAACTCGCAAAATGTTCGAGGGTCTCAGTAAGTTTTCGGCAAGTGCGCCTCTTTCCATATATAGAGAAACGTCGGGCCGGTACAAATACGGAAATTCCCGACGCGCGCCCGATCACTATTGACTGAATCCATCTCGGGACACTGTCAACTGTCACGCAAAGCACTCAAGTACTCACGAGGTGCCATCACGAAGACGAATGCAAAATGATAAGTATCGCACGAGTGCGCAACATCAGATTCTCAAACGACTACGTGTCGAGCGTTTCTTCCTTTTAGCTGCGGCCGACGTGTGCCAGCTGTTCTTATCGCTGGCAACGTTCACATGTCGCCGACTCTAAAATATGATTGAATCACATCCTGGATGGCAATTGGCTCAGAAGGGAAGCACGTATACACAACGTCCAACGACTGGAGAATCTGACATTCTTGGTTAGAACACGCGTATAGTTTGAAAGGGGTACACAACTTCCAGGTGTACTCACAGAGAGATGCAGTCGGACGCTGCAATCCTGTCCACTGCGAACTGTTCACCATGATTCGGAATTTGGCTACCACAGGGCTCATAATCAATGCCGCTTTCCGCGCGTCCAACAATTGCGAGATATCGTCTGCAGCTCTCTCCGCAACGGCATCCTTCAGCTGACTCAAGTTCAGCAGCGTCAGCTGTGAGAGGGGAGCCGGCAACGACGAATTTTGCGTGGGATCGTCCGTCTGCGGCGGTCGTAAGGCATGGAGAATCGTCCTGAGGTTCTTGACGCACGTCTCTACTTTGACATCGTCCCAATGCGAAGACTCTTTATTCTTGAACCGAAGGTTGAGGGTATGCACGGCCTGGAACCGCGTGAACACGTCCCGCCAGCAAGCCGCATCGACTCGGGCGAAATGATGCAACTTGCACGAGATAGTGAGACCTGTGACCGCCACCGACTCGAAGAGAGACACCAGCTGAGGCAACGCCGACCGAATGGAGACCGAGGGCAACCTGTCGTTCAGTGCTATCCGGAAGCACCGACCGATGTTGTTTACATCCGAACTGCGATGTCCGTCGATATACCCCGACACCGTCAACATGGTGTCTGTCTGCGTGAGGTGCAGGCACTGGAATGCAAAGAGGCTTCGCAGGCGGGATCTGTCTCGCGGCAAGCAGCGCGATATGCTGACGACTGGGGCGTTGTACCATCTTTTCTTCAGTTTGAGATGTGTGGACGCGGGGATGTCGAGGTGGGAGAGAAGGTACGCGAGGTCGACGTCCCTGTTCATGCTGAAGTCGAGAACTCGGAGACGACCCAGCCGGACAATCCGTTCCGGTTCGGGGTATGTGCCACCACCTAGTATCTGGGGACCGGCCTTATACAAGCGAAGATCCTCTAGCATTGGGCAATGCTCGAGGGTATCGAGAAACTGCACCAGGGTTGGACGGACACCTGCATCTTCAAGACGCGACAGGTGAAGGGTGCGCAGATTCTTGAAAACGAGGGTTGCACCAGGCCAAGGCATCGGGGCGACTGCGCTGAGGGATAAGGTACGGAGATTCGTCGGTGAGGAAGCATCGAAGTTGACCGTGGTGCATACTCCTTCGACCGAGGTGAGGTACAAAGTTTGCAGATTCTGCCATGCATGACGGAAATACGCATCCAGCTGCGCGATTGCCTCACCATGCAACTCTACGTCCAGCTCAACAAAGCGAGAGACTAGGGGCTCGATGGCAGCGAGCGCCACCTGGTCATCTCCTTCAGTGGGTCTGGCCATCAAGCGAAGTGGGGTGTTCCCAGAGCGTTCCACAAAAGTGGCAACATATGAGGGGTCTTGCGGGAACCTGATGCCGGCCCAAAGGGTTTGGCAGTTCAGTGCAACGGCTCTCCAGCGACGGCAGATGTGGGCTACGGTGAGCCAGCCGTCACTGGGCGCGGACACATGCTGGAGGTATTGGAAGACCTCCATAAGCAGCTCTGCAGGAATGTTGCATGCTTGAACGAAGGTGTTTGGCATCTCGTCGTCGGATCCTTGTGCAGTACCCACGGCTCTCGTAGATGACGCTGTGTAAGGGTGCAATACTTAGTCAATCTGTCTTTACTTTCAGCTGATTGACTCGAGAACAGCGACTGAATTACGTACCTGTGAGTGAGGGAGGGCAGCTTCGTATGCTGTTGCACTGGCGAGAAACAGATGTCAAAGTGCTGCACTGAGCAAGCACGCGCGTACACCCCAGGGCCCAGGAGTCAGTACACACGCCTCGGCGCTCATCAACGGCTCCTCACGCAGAGCCGCCAACAACGTCAGCTCAAGAAAAAGGGATTCTACGATATTGACTATCCATAAGTTACATGGAAAACGAAGTAATATGTGATGATATGTTGACGAAAGCATCTGCGACAGCAAGGTGTCCATCCGACTCACGACGAGTCACGAGAAGCGAGAATAAACTTGGAAGCCTCCTCCTTAATAGCTTTGACTACGGCGTCAGTGTTAAGGGAGATGATAGAGTCCTCAAGATGTGCGACGCGGATGTTCACGTCGCCGATGACTGGTGGGAGAGAGTTTCCCGAGAACATCCTAGACGAGCATGATCAGCACATGCGAAAGCGAGGAAACGAAGGAAGACGCGTACCTGCCGTTCCACCACGCGACGTAACGCAGCCCAACGGAGTGTGCGGCGAACTCTTGGTCGCGTTTGAATACGCCAGGAGGGAAGAACTCCATGATCAGCGAGGCTGGAGCGCGTTTCGGTACTGTTTCTGGTTCCTCGCCTTCGGGGGGAGCGGGTATTTGAGGAGGGACCTTCATAAGCAAACCGTCGAAAAGTTGAGATCCGAATGGGCCAATGACGATCTACATGCGAAGAGTGCGTAAGTATCGACGTGCAGTGCCATCGTCATGAAGAAAACGTACACTTGATCGAGCAATGGCCCGCATTCTGTCGTCCCAAACTTCAAGCGTTCCATTCCCTCGCACAACGTGCACCTCACTCAAGAGTCCATCCTTCAACAACTCCGACAGCCCTTTCAGCAGCTGGGTGTGGTCTTCCCTCCTCAACCTAGAGCCTCCATTGACAGGCTCATCCTGCATCGATATGTATGTCAGCACCGGCTTCGTTGCGGGCGCCGTCTTCACCCTCCCCCAAAACGCTCCCTTCGTTGTCGTACTTTCCACCTGAGGCTCTGGATCTGCAGGAAGCTTCAGGTATGAAAGGAGCGCGGCACGAACAGGAGTCCACCAGCTCTCCGGAGCAGGCAGCCCAACGAAGGGCGCCGCCCATACAGGTTTACCCAGATGCGAGTCGTCGGGCTCTTCTTGTCTCTTCAACAGAAGCTCCTGGTCCTCCACTGCGTCCTCGTCCGATCGCTTGCGAAGGTCGTGACCACTGCCGATAGAGACGGATCCTTTTCGCAGTGGGGGCGTCCAACCAATGTTCCATTGTTCTCGTCCGCGCGAGGCGGCGCCACTGTCGGCGACGATGAGGCGGTCGAAGAGGTATGGGACGTGCATTTCTGCGACGTCTTTCCAGTCTTCCATGTACGAGAACGTCACAGTTGGCATGACCGCTCGGAGGAGTTGCGGGTGGAGACCTGGGGTGATAATGTTCAGCAACAGACTGTAGTTCGAAATGGGAATTAGCTTACCATTGTACGATCTCGTTCTCAAAGGAGGGTGCTCCTTGACTTCTTCGCCACCCGGTGGTGTCGGCAATTGAGGACTTGAGAACGTGGGCAGGTAAGGGAACATGAAACGCGTAGGCGGCGCAACGTCGTCGATCCCAGGGAAGCTGCCTGGTTCTAGTATCCGTAGTCCGGATTTCGAGATGAACGCCCTTCCCATTCGGGGACTTAGCATGTGGTTGTGGGTGCGAAGGAGGGAGAAGAAGGTGTATGGGTCTTGCGAGGAAGACAGGTCAGTAGATATCCATGATGTTCCGTAGAAGCTGCAAATTCGTCAGTCGATTGGCACGGCTTACAGTTGGAGATTGACATACCGTCCGCTATACGGGCCGAGTACAGTTGTGGCATTTTCCGAGTCAATGACTTTCCAATCTTGGGGCCGAGGTGGTCTCGTAGGGTCGCCAACAGCGGAAGCAATGGATCCGAGAGGTGGCAGAGAGGACGGTGAATCCGTTACGAGGTAGAAGGTTCCGTTAAGGATGAAAACATTCTCGAACACAGTGTAGCCTATGAGCATGTCAGAAAGAAAGCTTCAAGCTAGTGAAGTACCGCGCACCTGGCACATGAGCCAAAGCTTTCGTATGAGCTGCATCCTGCTCCCAGTTGACTTTCAGGATCTGCTCCATGCCCGTCACACCCTCGGTGACACCGATACCCATCATCTCTCTGCCAGCACTCCGAGACGCTTCCTTCCCGACGTTGTACACGTAGCTGAAGCCCTTCCTCTCGCCTTCTCCCAATGACAGTGAATCTTGCGCATGCTCAACAGCTGCAATCTGCCCCTCTTTCCAATCCCAGTCTCCCACCATAAGCTTCTCCAACTCGTCTCTCCAAGCGAGGGGTCGCCGTCCGTCGGCATCCAGTCCTGGGTCTTTCGACCCTAAGCCAGCTACATAAATATGTAAGTTGAAGAAACCGCACGATTGAAACGCTGCACATACCTAGGTACGCTGTATTCAGGGTGTCAAGTGCCCTCGAGTTGACACCTACCATACGTAGCGACATTTCGAGGTTATACGACAGCACAAACAGCCCAAGCGCGAATGTGAGTAGTGTCAGCTCACGCCTGGAAGGAGGCGCAAGCCAACGTCGTAGTGATGGCATGTTTTCAAGCCTTATGCTGAGGCAGCGACTTGAAGTGGTGGTTTCTTGAGCAACTCGTATCGAAGTGCGCGGTGAGTGCGTGCAGACTGTGCAGTGTGCGTGTGAGTGTGTCGACGAAGGAATGTAAGCGTTGAGGTAGAGGTAGAAGGAAGTTCAGTAACAGGACATTTGCTGCCAATCTCTGTGAAGGAGGTCACAATGCAAAGGGGTAAAAGAAAGGACAGCGGTGACTAGAAGCAGTAGAAGCTACTAAGAGAACTTGAAGGAGGTCTCGTTGATACCGTAATGCAGAATCTATGGGCGCCTATGATTGCGATAAGATCTTCATTTTGCTGGCATTATGATTTTGCTCCCTTCGCCCGTGAGCACCATCTCTTCCTTCAAGTTCAACCCTCCCTCCGACAAACACCCTTCTCGGCTCCCTACCGTGGTCATTCGTGCGGGATTATTCTGCACTCCTCGCCAACTCCTCACCTCTCATTGTCACTCGATAACAGCGACCATGGTCATCAATCCTTCTCATCGCATCTACAAACTCGTGGGCGGCAGCAACACTCAGCTACCTGGTTTATGCAATGCTGACACAAAGTAGCGGCAAACTTCCAGTACGTACTACGTCTCCACATGACTCGCAAATGTGCGCAAGACCGATATCCCTAGTAGTCCCCATCATGTGCCATTCAGCGAGGATTACGGGAGAATGCCGAACACGTTCACCAAGTCCAAGTGCTCTCGGGAGCCAGATGAGCTGGAGATCGCCCCGTTCGACAGAGGTCATATAAGCTGTTTTCTAGGTCTATACGGTGTTTGAATCTGCTCTGGGAGTTTCTCTCACCACTCAAGAGGAGCGCAGGTCATGTCAAACCCACTCCCCCACGCTGAGGAACTCTACTCGCAAGATGGCAGCGCAAGGGAAGAAGCCTCAAGGGCCCGTAAGACTGCACTAGTGAGACAGTTCAACGACAATTTCGGCAACGATGAGAACGACCTCGAAGCATGGCATAAATTGTGTCGTGTCATAGGCATACGTCCCGTCCCCAGTGATATATATTCTTGCCGGCAGGTATGTACTCTTACCAATGTGTCACCGTCCTTGGTTGCTCATTTCGACCTATGGACTACGCAGGCTGTACAAGCCACCCATGTCAACATGGTCGACGTCGTTCAAGCCAGTGAGACGGGAGGCACCGTTCCGGTCTTTGATTCAGAGCAAGAGCTGAGCGAATATACTATCGCTACGGGGAAGTTCTTCCCTCGAGATCATGTGGAGTCGAGCGATCTCCTCAGACATTGCCTGCGTCATATCAATGACCCAAACTCTCCCTCGTCTCTTGGGCCTCGCGGGTCGAAGAGGAAGCGCAATGAATACGAAGATGAAGGAGAGGACGGCAGTGAGGGAGAAAGTGGGAGTGGAGAGGGCAGCGAGGGAGACGACTACAGCGACGCGGAAGAGGACAACGCTGAAGATGAGGGCAGCAGCGACGATGACGAAGATGAGGATGAGGATAGAGACGCGAGACAGGGCGGGGGAAGTGGTGTTGGTTACGGCGACGACGATGAAGAAGAAGACGAAGAAGACGAAGACGACGACGACGGCGGCGGCGGCGTTGGCGCGTACGGAGACAATTATACGAACCATGAGTATCACTACGATGGTGGATATGATGAAGACGAGGGAGACAATGGGTACGATGACTATTACTAAGGCGCAGGATGTTCGAGGTGAGTATCTACATCTCGACTTCACCTTCCGATCGGATACTCACGACGCATAGACCTGGTTTTCTCGTCATACCGCTTGTTGCAGCTGCGTCCTATGCAATGCCGCTATGCATCTCCCGGCCTCGACGTGCATATTCCGACCTATAGAGAGGACTCAAGAACTCTACTCGGTGCAGCCTTGTAGGCCTTACATCGTCTGCATCCATCCATCGTCACCCAACATCCGCTATGATACCTTTTCTCGCTGCAATATGATCCCGACTCTCTCGGATTACTCTACACCGGTGGAATGACTCGCAACTGTTGAGCGCGATGGGCAGGTCTCGAATGTCGCCCTGGTACATTGAAATCTCCGCATAAGTCAAGACTCCATGACTATATGCAGTCTCGTATGGCTGATGTCCCTGCGCTCCTTAGCGTCTGTGTCGGTTGCCATAAATACACGGCCTCAAGCTGAGACGCTAGCTCGTCCTCTTCAACCATCCCCACTTTGATCCCCACATTCTCAACCACAGTTGTTGACGCATTTTCCCATCTTTCTCAGCTCACATTGGCCCTCTTTGCGCGATACTCACTGTAACTATCCATAACCGCGTCACTACATCCCAACACGCGATAGTAAGTGACCTATCTCCAAGATGGATCCACAGCTCTGACTGTGCATGCAGCCATGTCAAACACGCGTTCGTACATCGACCAGTTCTACAGGAGCTATCCAGGTTTCCGCCGTGACCGACGTCTCCCTTACAAAAACCAATTCTACGCGCTGTGCGACCACATGCAATGGGACAAGAAAGACGAGGACAGGCAGGAAGCGCTAGACGACCTCAAGGAGGCTCTGGTCGCGCAATTCAACGATAATTATGGGCAAGACGCGAATGACATCCAATCCTGGAGGACGTTGTGTGAAGCGATAGGGCTAGATCCTCCAGCGCGGCTACAGGACTGTCGAGAGGTGTGTTCGTTGTTTGCATGCGTTTCAGACTGGCGTTAACATGCGCGTAGATGGTACGGAGCACACACGTGAACCTAGTGGACTTAGCACTGGCTTCTGAAGACTTTGCAGGCCCGGTCCAGATCTTCGACTCGGAATGGGAGCTTGCCAAATACACTCGGGAGACCAAAAAGTTCTTCCCCCGTGCACACGTCTCTGCCGGCGGAGTCTTGAAGTTCCTCCTCCGTCGTATTCTCGACCCTAGCGACCCAGACGAATCCGGAGCTCGAGGCTCAAAGAGGAAGCGCGATCACGGAGATGACAATGGCGAGGACGACAATGATTATGACCACCTTGGAAGCAATCAAGGCGGACATTCAGGAAAGGGGGGAAGCGAAGACCTCCCCGCCCATGCCGCGTATGACGAAATTCTAGCTTGGATCGATGCACGGAAGGCCGAAGACGAATATCCGTCATATGTTAATCAAACAGCCTCGAGCGTCGCGGTACCGCACACTACCACATCTCGTTCCCAAATACCCGCGCCACCTGCCGTTGTTCCTACAGCACCACATCCCGCGCAGCCATCAACCAAATCGGTTCATTCTCAGGCTCAGGCTGCAGAGTCCAAGCTGCCTCGTCCCAAGCGTGCTCGCCTTGCTGCCCCCACCACCGTTACGCAGCCGCAGCCGACTTCTGCTCCTCCTCGCCAACGAAACAAACATGGTGTTCGCGTCAAAAAGCCTATGCCCGTGATTGTAATCGATTCCGACTCGTCTTCGGAAGAGAAGACGGCCGCACGTGCTGCAGACCGTACGCTGTTCACTCAGCCTACGGTCTCGACGCCTACTCAGCGAAAAGTCACCGAGAGGAAGATCTATGTAAATCCGGATACCCCAGTCATAGACATCAGCAGCGACTCTTCTTCTGAGAAAGAGAGTTCTTCGACGTTCTTTCACACGGCTCAGCAGACGGTGTCGCTCCCTCCGACCTTTCGAAGGACGAGACGTCCGAGACCGTACAACACATACACGCAGGCACCGGCTTCAAGTTCCTATTCCAATCAGAGCCGCGCGGTTCCTGTGGAGCCCTCTCCATCGCAGTTTCCCTTTCCCGTTTCGTCTCGAGGTGATACTCTTCACTCATGATGCGGATGTGCCAGTTACTCATACGTTGTGTGGGATTTAGGAATACGCAAATGCTGGTGTCATCCTCCTACGCCTTGAGGAGGGCCGATCTATGTGAGCCTTGGATACGTGGCAATCTGCCTTCTTTCGTTTACCTTCCTGACATTCGCAGTGCCTCGTGAAGGTCTGTTATGACAGGTGCGTACTGATCGTAATTTCTACTCCGTGTAAAGGATGTTGCAGGCTCGAGATGGGCAAGTTTGGGAAGGGGAGCCATTTGAGTAACCATGATGCGTCACGGTCTAAATCAGTTCTCTTTGAGCTGTAAGCTGGTTCCTTATGACGAAAGATACTCTTGTAGACTACTCCTGTAGTAGACAGTTCAAAATATAGAAGTCAATGAATACTGAATTCTGTTGAATGCGAATTGGGACCGTGGGGACGTCGCTTGTGATCATGCTGCACGTCGCGCCGAGCGCCCTCTTCGCTTCTTATACCCGCCCACGTCCAATGTACTCTAACACTCTCGACGACCACAATTTGACCACAATCCCGACGCGTCTCGCCACCCTATCCACTGCTCCTCGCTTCGCTGTTTGCATGTCTCTCGTGTTGGACTCAGAGAGCATCCGCGTTGATAGGTGACAGCATTGAGCTTGGCCAGCATGGCATCGTACGCGTATGACCAGGTCCACAATGGCATGGTGCGTCGGACGCGTCTCTTCATATGCACGCGTCATTCAGTCATATCTATGTTCAGCCCCTTCCCACTCAGCGGTCCAGGACGCATATAGAAGATTTCTACGCTCAGTATCCTGGCTTCTACTTCGATGCAGGTTTGCCCTGGCAGAAGCAGTTCCACGCGCTATGCGATCACTGCGACTGGAAGTGGGGCAACCCAGTAAGAGAAGAGGCGTTGAAAGCTCTGAAGCGCAAGCTAGTGTTACAGTTCAACGAAGTCTTTGGGGAGGATGGGGACGACATGAGAGCGTGGAGGAGTCTGTGTCAGATATTGCGGATCTACCCAGTCCCGCCAGACTTGGTGTCCTGCCGACGGGTACGCTCTTCATTGGCCTTGACGGTCGCTGTGAGCGTGACTAATCAGTCCCTAGGCGGTACAGGCGGTACACGTGAATCTGGTCGACCTGACTCTGTCCAAGACGGACCTCGGCGGACAGCTGCAGATTTTCGACTCCGAATATGCGTTGAGCGAGTACACAAAGGAAACAGCGAAATGGTTCCCTCGAAATGATGTCAGAACGGGTGGTGTGCTGAAGTACCTTCTACGACATATACATGATCCTGAGCCGCTTCCTTCCGCCGTCCTTCGTGCCGCCAAGAGGAAACATGAAGACGATGATTCCAATGTCAACGACCAGGGCGGCAGCGACGGCAGCGGTTTTGGCTACCCACTCCAGCCATCCAGGACAGCCAACACCGCGACTTCTCCGCCCGTTCGGGCGGTGTCAACAAAGCGACCGCGCATAGTATCAAAAAAGCCTCCGCCGCCGCCGCCTCCACCTCCTCGCAAATTCACCTCATATCCATACGGCAACTTCAATTCCTCCAGGCCTTTGGCCTCCAAGGCTCCAAAGGCTCACGTTGAGGTCATCGAGATCAGCAGCGACTCTGAAGATGAGAAACCGAAACCTCATTCACGACGTGTACCCAAAGCCGCTCCCAAGCGACGGCCTCCTCCCCTTGCTCGTGAACCCAAACCTCCTGTCATCCCGGAGTTCAAGTTGGCCACTTTCTCTTTCAGCCAGTACGCGAAGAAGTTCAAAGAGGAGGTGCTACCGACAGTATTAGCCAGCAGGGAGAATCGCGTCCTTCCGCCGTCTGCGGTAGCGCTAAAGGGCGAACCTCTCGCTTCTCAGATTCCCATGCCCTCTCCTACGCTCGGGGAAGATTCTCACATACAACTCACATCGCCTGCCCTAGAGCTAGAAGATGCTGCGTTGGCCGACAGCTTGTTGGACGACAACTTTTGGTCTGATGACGAGTTCAATGCTACCCAATCCTCAAAGACGGCGGCGACGTCTTCACAAACTCGCATGTCATCACCAATCTTGGCATTGGAAGACGTCTCGCTGGCAAACAGCTTGATGGACGACAGCTTTTGGTCCGATGATGAGTTCAATGAACCGTCATCGTCTCAGTTTTGTGCTTCCGCATCTATCTAGAGGTACGGGCTGCTCTCTTCATCGCTCATTCAGTTGACTAACAATTCACGTTAACATTCGCGCAACGTAGGAATGTGTGAATATATTCGCTGTCCAATCGCCTTGTAGTGAAGTTGATTGCATATATAGTACCTTGGTATGTACTGCAGCTCTTTTTCGGATCTTTGGCTTACATGATCACAGAATATCTGTATCATATTAGCTTAGTCTTTACACGGATTTCTCTCTCTCAGAGGCACAAGAATGAGTGAACAAGCGTGTTGGTTGCCAGCTCTGGTGTGAACTAGATAATCGTAAACCATCTCAACGCCCTCAAAGTCGTCACTCTTCGCATCTGAGCGGAGCACGAGTCGCCCGGAATGCAAGCAATTGGGTATTTCCATCTTCCACCCCGCCGCGTCCATACTAACTCTCCTCCCTTAGTGACTATTTATGTCCTGGGGCTTCTTCGCATCAGAGATGATGAGATGATTGGATCAACGCGAAGGTCAAACAGCATGCGATCCATGAAGTTCCATGTACAAAGAAGATAGCAAGACGCTACTTGTGGTGGAAGTAGGAGGGTTCAGCTGCCGGGGCTCAAGCACACCGAAGATGGCCGAGACGACTACTGTATGTAAGTTCTTGGTGTACGAAGACTGAACTGTAATGTTGATTCTTCTATGATATCAGTGTCACCGGGCTTTGACTTCATTCCCTCCCACCGGAGGCTTTCACGTGATGCAAGAATCTGTTGAAGGAACGTGGAAGCAGCATCGGATCCAATGCTCTCATTGGCTGCGTTATGCACCTTTGTCTTCTCCATCTCCTTCTCGAATACTGAGCTCTTCCGTGTCACCTCCATCAACGACGAAGTCAGCTCCATGGACTGAACAGCCTGAAACGGACCCCCATTTGCTAGATCTTTCACACCTTCGCAGTTCACGATGGGAGCTGTTCCTGGGCCTACATATACCGCTCAGCATGTGAACTCGACAAGCACGACTCTGATCTAACACGCTCTCCGTTGTGAAGGACAGTCTTCCGCCCAACCTGTCCACTACGATATGGCAACCGAGACAATGTGAGTTCAAACTCTATAAACCTTTGAACCAGAGTCTCATGCGTATTTGATTTTCAGTTCCTTCGGCCGTGCATGTGCAGTGTTGGGGCTTTGTACGCTTGACCGTCTGTTATCCACTTTCGTCGCGAGCTCATGCGCCCGGATTCTCGCAGGTCTGGTAGCATATGACGTCCTTGCCACGCTTGAGCGCGAGATAGAGTTTATTTGGAAGCGACCATTCGGTGTGATCACCGTGTTGTTTGTCACGCAGAGATGGCTTGTGGTGATTGGCGGCCTTATGTTCGTGCAGATACCGTCAAACGACACAGTACGAGTCTCTCCGTTTTCAACGCTTCGAATCAATTCTCATTTCTTACTAGGAGTGAGTCTCACGCTGCAACATGGCTTGCAATCTCAGCGTTGATAAAGACTCTCTAGATGCTCGGGGTATGTCATCTTGGCATTGATTGCATTGATCACAATCAGCTTGAGTACTGTCAGTAAGTACGATAGCTCAGCTTCGCTGGTCGCTACTCACAATCCCGGTAGCCTTCGCCACGCTCAGAATTTGGGCCATCTACAATCATGCCATCGTTCCGACGGTTCTGATCTTCCTCGTTAGCGTCACAAAACCTGTGCTTTGCATTGTACGTGTATCGCTCAGACCTTTCCGCGGGTACTGTAGCTCACTGTCGAGGACGAAGTGCTTGTGCGTCGTCTTGCAGATGAAGCACGCATCGGGCGAGGACTGTGTGGTCAATCAGATGTATTTTCCGGCTGAACTCAGAAGGTGAAGCTGCTGTCTTATTACTCGACCGACTTGTGATCGCTTTCTAAATCCTGTTCTCACGCAGCCGTAAGCTCTGCTCCTCTGGATAGCACAACGCCCCCGCACTCAAACCTGACTCTGCAGTGGTCATCATTTGTCGCATGTTGACCGTTGTGTCTGACTTTGTTATTCTCTTTTCAACCTGGGTCAAGACTGCAAATACATGGAGACACAGTTTCAGGATGAAAGGTTTTACTCCTGTTTTGTCTACCCTTCTGCTTCGCGACGGTATGTCTACCACTTAGTTCACCGTTACAACTTCTTATCCATGTATTCAGGAACGCTGTATTTTGGGTAAGCCCGTTTTACTCCGTCTATGCAATATAGGAGACGAGCTGACGTATCTTAGAGGGCTCTTTATCCTCAATTTCGGGGGGTCCATTCTTCGGATATTTCGAGTCGACGACTTGGGAGGGCTCGGTTACTGCTTCGCCACAACTGCGTGAGTCCTTCGCTGTCACTCACGACTGCACGAAGCAACGACACCCTGCGCCATCCAGAATTTCTACCAATCTCATTGCTCGGTTCATTCTCGACCTTCGCGGTGCGTACGACGATGACAGCCGGAATGCTGGTACCATGTCAAGCATTCAATTCGAGACACCCTCCTTTGCTGTGGAGATGGGTGCCTCCCTCGGTACCAGGTTTTTCGAGTCGGAATCCGCCGTTGCTTTGGATGGGTATCGTGATGAGCCTGAAGCTCTTGAGAAAGTGCCGAGCCACCTCGAGATCAGAGAACGGAAAGACCATCTCCTCGAGGCTCGAACACCCGGGATTGAGTAGAGCCGGACAGCATATATGCGGATGTCAATGGCCAGGATCACAACTTATACACCTTGTATCATTCGTAATCAAATGATATACCACAAATGTTCGTTATCCCTCCCCCTTGGAGCTTGTTTCGTACCTCAAACCCGTACACGGCAACTCAGACCTTCCGGCCCAAAAACTCTCTGCAGCGCTCTCGGGACGCGTCCGTGACCGTGACGCAACGCGCCCATTAATCACGTGATCTGTGACGCACGTACTGTATGACGTCGTGGAGCAACAAACCCACTCCTTCGACCGTATAAAGAGGAGTATTCGTCGAACTCTCAAGGTCATAAATCCATCATCCAACCTCAACAATCCAACTCATCATGTCGAGCAATGCCGGAAAGTCATTTGGAACCAACTCTCCCCCGCTCGAAGCAACGGGCTCCGAGAAACCGATGGGAGTAGGATCAGTTGGAGGCGGAGAACCTGCGTTCAAGTCGGACGGTAATCAGAGAGATCGTGCGTCATGTTCTCTTTTGCATTATTTGCGGATACTGACAGAAGACTGTGTCATTTAGAGTACTTCACACAGCAAAGCACCGGGCAGAATGAATCAGGTTCTGATAGCGCAGAGAAACCTCAGGTATGTATTGCTTGCTCACTCACAAGCAGGGTTCCATTCACAATTGATGTGATGACTACAGGAGAAAGTGAAGACAGATTGATATGTTCTCATCGACTCATATTGTACACTACCAACGAGACAGTTTTACGCTGAGGAAATCGAAGTTGCGCATGCAAATCCGATATGCAGGTACCGCTGACTGTACAGATTCTACGGAACACGTCTGGACGGGGGCAAACCGGTTGGTAGCGTCTCCGATCTATCTTAGGCCAATTATCTTTATCGTCTATTTTGGACAGTCTGTACTTTCTCCGTATCATAGCCCGCCTCGGAGACGGGGTATGCACGGCAGTACGCCTATTCATGTCCATTGGGCGAGCGATTCGCTGCGTAGCCGTGTTGAGCCCGAGTCCTGGTCGAATAAGAGCAGAAGACGGAAGCGAGTTCGTGCAAAAGCTCACACATACAGCTATCCCTCAGGCCTCAGTCTTGAGATGTCCGTGGTCCGTGAGATCAGGCCAGAGGCCGCTTCAGTTCCCTCCCTCGACGATGGAGTGGTACCTCTGCAGCTGACGGAGGAAGAGACTACGTTCTTAAAGACCGCTATCACCAAAGATGAAAATGAGATGTGGAAAAGGGTGGAGGATGTTCGAAGGAGGTACGTACCAAAGTTTGAATGACGCCACAGAGGACTGACGGTGAAGACTTCTGGGGACAGGGCTTAGTACGTGTCCTTCATCATTGACGTCTGCAGCTCTCTGTCTAATGACGTACTCCAGCGAGAAGTATCCCTACCCATGCCTTCGTGGTTTCTATCATATTCATTTCGAAATGATGAGAACCTCGGTGTACCGTGAAATTCTTGAAGCGGGGAGGAGTGGAAATACCACATTCCTGGAGATTGGGTGCTGCAGTACGCAATCAACTCCCTCAGATGCTTGTATTGACACTCACCAGCGACCCACCCGATCTAAACAGTGGGATCTGACGTTCGAAGACTCGCGTTCGACGGGTATCCAGCTGCCAACATCATCGGTACCGACTTGCGACAAGAATTCATCGACTTGGGTTTGGAACTCTACCGTGACCGCGATACCTGCAAGACCCGCTTCTTCGCCGACGATATCTTCACCGTCTCTCCGAAGACAGTAGATGCCAGGCCGACAGAGTTCTCGACGGCCACGAAACTCGTCCAGCTGAAGGGCCAAGTCAGCCATCTATTTTTGGGGGCACTGTTCCACTTGTACGACGAGCAGACGCAATATGCTATTGCGCTCGCCGTGGCGACGCTGTTGAAGCACGAGAAAGGGAGTATCATCTTCGGCTGGCACCAAGGGCAAGACAAAGAGGGTGCAGTGGATGACGAATACTTGCGGTGAGTCCAATGGACTAGGTCACATTCAAAATTTTCTGATTGGTATATATGTGAACTAGAGGACGCTTCGCACACTCGCCAGCGTCGTGGACCGAGATGTGGAAGCGTGTTTTTGCACAGCTTGAATCTGCAGCATTTGCTGATTCCAGGGTTGTCGTTGACGTGGTGCTGAAAGACGGGCTTCCGCCGGAGGTCTACAAGAGTGCACCAATGATGCTTTATTGGAACGTCAAGATAGTATAGTTAAAGCACGTACAGGAGAAGATTTGTGTGCAGACTGTAAGTCTTTAACCGAAGTCGACGCTGTTCGTAAGTTGGTTACAGTAGCAGAGAGAAAGAGATGCTGGCTTGCAAATGAAACCGTGACGGACCGGAGACCGCCGGCATCGGCGCGCGCCTCCCAGTGCCGCGTCCGAAGAAGTCCGACTCGAAGTTTGGGAAAGGCTTTTGCGACCCGGAGTCTCGGACGTGTTTATCGTCGTACATAGTACACATTCACTAGTACTGCGTCCAACGCGACCTCGGTGCTATCCACCTCTTGGACTTTCTTGAATCCCCTCACAAGGAATTTCTCTGTTCTCATGAGCACGATCCCGCCGCTGCTCGACGAAGGGGAAGCGAATCATCAGCGCTGAAATTTGCAAAAAAAGAACAGGGACCTCCTCTCTCTATCTCAGCTCCTTGGGGAGAATGAGAAGGACCACCGTACACGTACGTCGTATTACTATACAGCACGAAATTCTTTCCTCATGCATAATCTTCTCAAGTCATCGTCACTATCGTATCGCTCTCGGTGTCTGTGTCTCTATACGAAACACCGTTCATAGCACGGTTTACAGTAATCGGAAGCAAAAGCGATCATGACCTAGTGCTGTAACGGTTACCTTCGGTAATCGAAAGGCTGGAAGATGAAACCAGGATGAAACTCCGCAGGATCCCAAAGGGAACTGCGTCTAGAGTTGCTACGCGAATTTGGTGCTTGCTAGCACCGGCATGAAGGCACGTCCATTTCTCCTCAACTGCCATCGCATGTGTGTACCTATTCATGTTCATTGCGCAGGTACTGCGATGAGCCCCTGACAGCTTACCCTCGTCAGCCGTGTGCGCCGTTCGGGTGCGAGTCCTCAAATAAAGGCAGATCTGTGAACGTCGTCGCGAAGACACCTGTTGCAGTCTATTACTTCCCAGTCTCGAGATGGCCTCTGAGCGCGAATACCACCCACACCCCGCCACGGTTCCTCCACTCAATGCCTCAGAGATTCCATTGCAGATGTCGGAGGAGGAATCCACGTTTCTGAAGGCCGCCATCACTCAAGATGAAGATGATTTGCGCAAGAGAATAATGGACGTTCAGAAGAAGTGCGTATATCATACGTCCCCGATGTCATCGTGTATTGATGTCGATTCTACGGCTAGAGCATAGTAAGTCATGCGCACAGAACAGTGTGGACAGCTCTCACTTCATACTGCAGTGATCAGTACCCGTACCCGTGCATTCGCTACTTCTATTATGTTCATCTCTCGATGTCCAAGTCTCCGGTTTACGATGAAATCCTTGAGGCGGGGAGGAGCGGAAAGACGACGTTCTTGGACCTGGGATGCTGCAGTACGCATCTATCTTTTCGATGTCCTATTGACCCGATTTCGTTGATGCGGGACCTTCTCTGCAGTGGGCACCGACGTCAGAAAACTTGCATTTGACGGGTACCCAGCTACCAACATCATCGCGTTCGACTTGCGCCAAGAATTTATCGACTTGGGTTTCAAGCTGTACCACGACCGAGAGACCTCCAAAATTCGCTTCTTCCCTGGCGACATCTTCACCGTTTCTCCCGGGACAGTGGACGTCAAGCCGGTTGAGTTCTCGAAGGCCACAAAGCTTACCCAGTTGAAAAGTAGGGTCAATCACTTTTACTTAGGAGCGCTCTTCCACTTGTACGACGAGGAAACGCAGTATGCCATCGCGCTGGCCGTGGCGACGCTTCTCAAGCATGAGAAAGGGAGCATCGTGTTCGGATGGCATCAGGGACAAGAGCGAGAGGGCATGCTTGATGACGAGAAGTTTCAATACTTAAAGTGAGCTTGCACTAGTCTTTATGACCTTTGAAGCTTGAAGGTCGCGATTCTGATAGACATCTTATTATTTCAGACACCGATACGGACATTCTCCTGCATCATGGGCGAAGATGTGGAAGCGCGCCTTCACCCAAGTTGCATCTGCAGAATTTGCTGAGACCAGGGTCGCCGTTGGTGCAGAGCTGGAAGATGTGTCCGGAAGGTCTGAGCTGAAAGAGTTCAACAGAATCGCTATGCTTCGGTGGAACGTGGAGATAGTGTAGAATAACAATAGACGTACGATACAACGGCCGTTCTAAGAACATATTCAGTGATTCCGGCGCAACGACTGTGGTTGAGCGAGTCTGTATTCTGTGCAACGATGTTATGTCGTGCCCAGCCTAGCTTAGTAGCTACGAATGCGATACAAGTGTAGGATGCTTGGCAAGGAGGTGAGCGAAAGACACACGGCCTCGGCACGCACCTCGGCATTGATATACACCACGTGCACCCGACAAAATATTCGGAAAAGGCAACAGCGACGCGCTTCCCGTTACATCCGCCAGCGACGCGACTCTCACCCCATGCACGCTCTTCGACACCCATCTCGCCTCTCACGACAGGCTCGCATATCTCTTCAACCTCGAGCAAGCTCTCTACGTCAACTGTCGTCTTCCACAGTACGCTTCGCTTCCGCCCCAAGCAATGACCCCGTACTTGACCCGAAAGGAAAGCAGAAGGAGGTCGAAACACCAGCGGACACCTTGGCGGAGAAATTAGCAGAAGATGAACAGATACCCTTCTTGTCTCGCCCCCTCGGTGTGAAGGAGAGGCCTTCAACTGTCGGTATGACGTGGAGAGAGGAGATGATGGACCAGGACGTTCGGATGAAGCACCGTAAGACTCTGTACGTCGTCATTCCCAGTTCGAGATATCCTACCAACTCTGATACGACAACCATTTCTTGCGAAACAGTGTGAAAGAAGCAACCAAAGGTTACTTCTCAGATTTGAATGCTACCCGAAGGCAAGGTGGTAAAATGTGGGTGGCACCGAGAGTATTAATCCGGGAAGACGTGAGTTGTGGCGACGTTTTGAGCAGATTCAGTGTGCTAACGCGTCATTAGAAAGCCAACTACTTCCCCGACATAAGTGGGACAGATTTGAACTCGAAGAAAGCGCACACGACCGAACTTTTGAATGGTAAAGTGAGCGCAGTTTGTGTCATGTCGTCCAAGATATCCGAGGTGCGTCCTCCTTTTCTACTGTTTAAACACGTTTTCTCATGTATACACATGTCTCAGATCCAAACTCAGATGTTCATTGAACCAACGCACAAAGCCCACCATGAGCATCCGCTATACCAAACTGTTCGAATAAATCTGCAAGAGAATCTCCTCAGGTCGTTCTTGGTCTCCCTCTTTACGAGAAGCATACGAAGTACAGTAGCGAAAGAAGAGTGGGGCCAGTATCTGGTCAGCAGTCAGAACATGGAGTACGTCCCGCTACATTGTGGTTGTCTCAGTCGACTCATGGCCCTCGTCTTCTAGCTATGTACGTGAAGACATGGGTCTCATGAATAAGTACATCGCATATGTCTTCCTGGTCGATCAAAACTGCAAGATCAGATGGGCGGGGTGCGCGGACCCAAAGCCGGAGGAGATCGAGGCATTGGAGGTATGCACAAGGGTGCTCTTGAACAGGCAGAGTTCGTAGAGCCGTATCGTGCTATGTATGGGTGCGCAGATCTATCGTTATAGATGTTGGTTTCGGGTATCCAGGAACGGTTCGATGAGTGTGTGCTTGAGCAGCTAGAGGAGCGGTGTGTTGGTTACAGAGGCAAGTTCTCCGAAATGATACTTCACTGTTCGAACGCTAACTTCGAGATGCAGAAGTCGAGCTCAGGTGTCTAACCACGCTGCAATGATATCGATAATCAGCTGCTTTCAAGCACCCACTTCGCCATCTTTACATGGCTCGATTCTGACTGGCCATCGCGGTCCAGGACACACGTCAAATCGAGCCCCACAGGCGCTAGTAATAGCTAGTATGCTCGGACACGCCAACATCTCTCATACTCTTATGCTGCCTTCTTCTCTGTCTAACTACTGCAGCATCGCTTGACGCCACATAGCGCAGCTGGTCACTTTCTGTCTTGCAGGTGTGCTACAAGTCTTGATTTACCTTGTCGCTCGTCTGATCTAATAGGTCAATCTTGGTAACAGGATGTATAAGTCCAATTCACCGAGCCGATCATCTCTGGGTTCGATGTCTACACAATACGAGTCCTTACCGACGCTCGAGGAAATCAACAAGCGATTCACCGACGCACAAGACGCACAAGGTGAAATCTTTGAACGCTCTCGTCGTCAACAGAGGACAGCCTTTCTTGGTACAATCATCACTCATGAAGAGGGCGGAAACAAGCGCAATAGAGAGTTCACCGAATTTATCAAAGCAATCAGCACAACGTACATGACAAATCGTGCGACTCGAAGCAGTACCTTTGACGCGTCCGAAGAAAAACGCGATGCCCTATTCGAGATCCAGGAACGCACACGTCAGGGTGCCTTCGACAAAGCTCAGGATCTCATGCAGCAGACTGCTCAGCAGGCTCGCGAGCAACGTCTGCAAGTTTCTGCACAGATTACTCGACAACGCCAGAATCTATTCTCCACAGGACGTGCAAGGAGGCAGCAGATCCATGATGATGTGGCAGCCCTGTTTTCGCTCTTTGATGACCTCATGGAGATGCAGGAGGCGACGTTTATGGAGGTTCAGGAGCAACGTGACGCACAAGTAGATGCTTTGGTGAAGGTCAGTCCACTCATTATCCAAGTATCGGTGCTGCCATCATCATGTTTATACGTCCTTGTCACAGACCCGAGGCAAAGACTATACTGTAGGTCTCTCGCGGTCTTTTTGTATAGAACAACACTCATCATCGCCTATCCTTGTAGGCCCTCAACTTGCGAGGTGAGTAAGCTTTTCTATATCATTTTGACCTCTGCGACTGACGGGCTTCTTTTCGCAGTTTACGCGGTACGATACTTTGCTAGTCGTAGGGTGGATGATATCTGACTCCACATGCAGAGTCGCCATTTGACCACCACCGCGTATCTGACGCAGCCGAAACAATGCGATCTACCAACGCTCTCGCCAATGACAATTTCTGCCGTCCCATCCCTGGGTCGTCCACCAGAATATCCTTATTCAAGACCTCCGCCTCTTCCGGTCACTACTCAAGCAGCGCCGCTTCTCCCGCCCTATAGCCCAGCCGAGACTCGCTCTGGTTCTTCTGTCTCGGAACGCCAGCCCTCTGCCAGCGCGAAAGTAAGTCTTGACGGACTCACCCGAGACTATGCCTCGAGGTATGACGAGGTGTTCGACGAGCAAGAGTCGCGCCGCGCGGAGATTTTTGCTGCGGATATGGCGGCGTACCAAGCAGGTTTTCAGGAGGTGGTTTCTAATGCCGAAGCAATCTTAGCGTCTAGACAGACTGTATTCGCGCAAATGAGCAAGATTTTCCGCGCTATCTATGAAGACGACCAAGAACGACAGTCCAAATTCTTTCGGCAGAAGATATTTCTCCAAAACAGCAAGGAGGAACACCGACAGTCTCAATTTGCCGTATTGCAGCAGTCGCTGGTCGTTTGTTTCGACGAAGACCGGACTAGCATTCTGGACCATTTCTCCATCATGGATCAAGGAGAATGGGAGCATATCGCAATGCTCGACAGATCTACACAGGATCTCTTCCTCATGTTTCGTGACCTTCTTCAAGCGCAGGTTGCAAAACATGATGCCATCTTTGCGGATGCCATAACAGAGTATCAGCGCAGGTTCGGTACTCAGACCCGACATGCAGAAGAGCACGTTGTTATCGGGATGGAACCTCACGACAGTCCTTTATCTATGCCACCTTTCATGCGTCCCGATGTATCGGTGAGCAATGGCCTCATAAAGTCGCGTATGAGGTGTCTCAATACTACCTGTTGTACAGTACACCCGCGAAACAGCTCGTAACACCATGGAAGGTCGACCGCTGAAAGTGGAGCCCGACGTGCTCTTTGTGAGTGGGGCTGTATCTGCCAGAGATCACTCTATTGAAACTGAGTATTCATGCAGACTCCGAGAGCATTGGTCCGGCCCATTGCAGATATGTTCAGATCGAGCCTTCCGGTTGTTGACACCAAGCTGGCATCCTCAGACACATTCCGGAGCGCGCTACTGCGTATGTTAGAGGATCATCAAGCCAAGTTCGTCCAAGCGCAGACACGGAGGCAGAAAGAGTTCGACAGTAGCCTGCAGAAGCGAAAAGAACTCATGGCCATGCAAGAGCTCGAGGACGACCGAGCTTTCTATCGAACTACGAAACAGTGGCAGGAGGCGGCCGACGCTTGGGAACTGGAATACACCAGTCATTTCAACAATTGGGAGAAAGAGCGCAACAACGACTTCTTAGAAGCGGAGAAGGGGAGGGACCTGAAGTTCCTGAGGTACACATCGGAGCATCGTAGATCCTTCACCGAATTCATGTCGACGCTGACTACCACGTATTTTTCGTTGGTGGACGGCTTGCAGAAGAAGACGTATGAGACTGAGGGAGTGAGGATGAAGCATATGCTATTGTGGGGTCGTCTCAAGAAGGAAGAGACTAAGCGGAGCGTAGAGACGTGGAAGAAGAAGTACGTCGATGCCGAGGCCGAGCGAAGCAGAAGGTTCGATGGGCTGTTGCAGAGCATCAAAGGGCAGGCCGACATCATGTAGTACCCAGTGTCCTCACAGAGTCGTAGTCACATTTCGCCACCTCCGAGATCAGCGGAGTGGCTGCTTACTTGAGTCGCGATCTGAAATTCATCGCTGGAGACGAATCGAGTGAAGTAGCTTCCCGACGTTCCATTCTGGAGACAGTAACAATTGACGTACGTACATGAGTCGTGGCAAATATGATATGTATGTCTCCTGAGCTCTATGACACCCGAGTCGTACTACTGGAGATTGTCTGCTTTCTAATAGTTCCTACTGTCTATCCCGCGAGTAGTACTCAGGCAAAAGCTCCTTGAGGAAATAGCGAGGAGTGTAGAGATGGAACTCTGTATAGCCTGCGGCGAATATCTCCCAAGCGCGTCGCTCGGGGGTATCACCAAGTATAGTCTTGATGCGAGCATCAATTGCGATGACTCGTTTGACTGTCTCTTCTAATGTCTCCAGAGCAGTTTGATGCAGGACACGAGTACGTTGGGACACATAATTGTCCGTCTCGCCCACTTTGTCCTCTTTGTGGAACGAGAATACGTCACTAAAGGTATCCATTAGCATGAGTGAAGTGTTTGCGAATGGATGTAGTGGTGAAGATCACACACTTGAGAAGACAGATGAATTGAGCAGCATCGCTGGAGCATATAGATCAGGACTGTCGGTGGCTTGGAGGTATGTAGAGCACTCACGGAATGGTCTGGATGAACGATTTGTTTTTGGGGAACAAGGATTCCGGCCAGATGAACGCTGCGTAGCCTTCGCCAATCCCAGTCTTCCACCTGAGATAGTCAACGAAGGTAGCAGCTTCAGGAACTTGCAAGTCCGACCCTCCCTCGTCGCGCAAGAACATCTCCGAGCTGAGGAAGTCGACGGTGCTCATGGCAATGGTGTTTGTCATGCATGTGGAATAGTGCAACCGGGCGGTGGTGAGGCATCCGATGAGAGCAGTGAGGATGGGATGAAGCTGGGGTTCGCCTCCGAACAGACGGCTGCAGGACTCGCTGATCATCTCGTTGGTCATGATGTTATCGTCGGTGAGTGTAACACAGCAGGTATACACAGCGATGAACACTTTCGCGTCGAAAGGAGTGTGACGGTACGCGGTGGTAGCCATGACGAGTCCGACTTCTAAGTACTTCTCGAGTACTTTGTCAGACAGGCCCAGATTCCACGTTTTGACAATTTCGAGGGATCTGCTCTTGACTGCAGAATCAACACCGTTCCAGTGGAAGTGGTTCGCTACCCCGGTACTCTTGATCAGATCCAAGAGCAGCTCGCGTTTGCGCACATTAGAAATCTGTGACACCACGGGTGTGGCTTTGTTCGTTGGGACAGAATGCACACTGGCAGGTGGCAGCGTAAGCGTCGCCATTTACACTAGTGAACGCCGGGTGAGCATGCTGAGGAAGACTTGAATGCAAAGCGGACTCACCGTGATGCGTGTCGTGGGGCAAGTGGATTGTTGATGAGAGCAACTCTAGCTCGGAACGGGGCTGCAGAAGAGATGGTGTGGAAGTATCGGCTTTTATATCTGGTATTGAGAAAATATTAGAACATTGTCGGGCTCCACGTTATGCGGAACGGAAAGATGTTACTTGGCACATCGGACGGGGACGCTGCGTGCTGCATAAGCTGCATAATACGTCGTTGTCTTCGAGAAACTGCGTATATCCGGTTTCGATACGGGTGCGCTTCTATTGTGTGCGGGCACATTAGTCAAATACGTCCGAGCATTCTTACTGCCAATGATAACACTCACAAGCTGTGGACTGAATACTGTATATTCTGTTCAACGTCCAATGGCGTAACAGAAAATTGTGGAAGGGCTTAAAAAGATGTCCTCATCGGACATCTTCGCTGAACAACTTTATGCCCAGCTAGATTCACGCCATACGTGCTATCCTGTGCTCATGCATGGATGAAAGAAAGCGAATATCATCTGGAACGGTACTCACAGTCACTCGGAAGCTACCATCAAGCTCAATACCTTGACCCTTACCATCTGCCACATATGTGGTGACGCGGCCAATGTTTTTCAGCCGCGAATAGCAACCGCTGACATGTATCAGATGAAAGACATATGTGAACGAGCGACGAAGCTTGAAGACCCTGACAAATGGCGATACAGCCGCCATGCTGGCAACGGGCAAGAAAGCCGGAGCAAGTCCAGTTCTGAGGCCACCGGCTGCATCGACTAGCCGCGCATGCGCCACAAGCCTCCGCTATACTGGCAGTACTACTTGACGGTTTCCCAGTCTTGCCAATCGAACCATTCGAAGGAAACATTACGAGCACTCAATCGACATGCTATTTCACTTGCCTGAACATAAGCGTGCAAATAACGCCTGCTAATCGGTCAGTATTATAGTGGCAGTAGTCATTCGGGGATGCTTACTATCATGCCACTAAGGACATAAAACTGCGGTCTCAAGTGCTGCTTCTACTTGAGGACATGGACGATCTTAGGCATCCGGAGAGATAGATAAGCAAGTCTTCATGAGGCCGAACCACCGGTTGTCATGATGTCCTTTGGAAGCGAGAAGTAACGGACAGCGTGCCGCCGAGACTGAACACTAGAACTGAGAGACATCCTGCAGTGCGTGAAGAGTGAAAAGCGCAGATGAATGTGAACGTACAGCAGCTTGGATAACATCTAGTCGGGGAAATAGGCGGGCTTATATTGAGGGTCAGCAAGGGAGGGATCCACGTAGAATTTGCTGTAAGCAGCGTCACGGTGAACTACCATCCGTACACCCCAAAGCTGACCACATTCGGCCACTTCAGCACGGTGCGGAGCTCGGGATTACAGTGGTCGTCCCTCCAGTAACAGAGGGACAGACGGTCCAGACGATGGGAATGAATCAACAAGCGACTACGCATTGTCATTGAGAACGGCCTTCGAACCCTATAACATACAATACCGCGTACAACGTTGCGCCGGAGAAAATCACTTTTCAAGGACCGTCGATGTGCTTGATATCCTCCTTCTCCTGCATATCTTCCGCCCCTTCACGGCGCAGCTCCTCTTCGCGTGTTTCTGCTGCACTCAGATGCAATTGCGAATGGGGCACGAAGAATGGAACTTTCTCGAAGTACTCGTCCAGCTCTGAAGAAGACAGCCGCGTGAGGACGATAGGAACGAAAGAGAGGATCGAACTCACCTTCTAGCGGAATGCCTCGAGTCTCTGGAAGGAAGGCCCAGAAGAACAAGGCGTTTGTGAAGCCGCAGATTGCGAAGACCAGATAGAAGCGCCAGCCTATATGAAACCATTTGAGATGATAGTCTATTACGAGGAATGAACCTACTTACCAACGTTGGCGAATGCAGGAGGAGTGACTTGGGCGATCATGACTAAAGAGATACATTAGGAAAAACGTCTAGTTGGGGTGGTGTGAGACGTACAATTGGAGATCCACGCCGCTGCAGACGTCAGAGCAGTTGCTTTCGCCCGAGTGGCGCTGTTAAACATTTCTACAGGAATCTGAGATCACAGAACGTATGAGCCGGTGTCTGAGTGAGGAGCAGATCCAGACGCACAGCCCAACTGAGGGGTCCGATGCCAGACGAGAATACGAGATTGAACTGAAAAAATATTGTCAAAAAATGGTTCGAAAGATTGGCCAGAAAAAGGCATACCAGCCACGTCATAGCAACGAAGGCTCTACTGGCATTCGCATTATCGGAACCAGCAGGGAAAAGCTTGATGATGATAGTTCCGATAACGAAGGTCAAGCCGGAGATGGCATTCGACCAGATAAGTGGGCCTCGACGTCCAAGACGATCAATGAACCAAACACAGAGGCCTTCGCCGATAAGAGCGATGACCGAGTTGCCGGATTGCAGACCGAGTGTTGTGGATGTGTCGATGCCGATCGAGGCGAAAATCTGCGGGGAGTAGTACTGGAGAACTCATGAGGACCATTCTTTTTCTGCGTTACCAAGCTTCACCTACCTGGATCACACTGACACCTGTCATCTGGACGCTACGAAAAGAGTCAGCACAATCCGAGGACTCGAGTGAAACAACTCACCTGAATTGTAGAGCGATACCCAACAACAGTCGACGAAGATTACTCCGCTTGGTGAAAAGCTGGACCCAAGCGTCACGAGTTTCTTCTTTTTCGATAGCGACTTGATTGAGGATTTCGTGGTGCTCAGCGACGACGAAACTATCGTGAATGTCGCCACGAGCATGAAGCCTCGCCAACACATGAAGCGCTTCTTGATCTCGTCCACGCATGGCGAGGTATCGAGGAGATTCCGGGAGGAGACTGCCAATTTTACGGAGTCAGCTTGAGCTCAAAGTCGAAATAAGGTCACTAACTTACAGAATGAAAAGCGCCAGAGGCAATGCGGCTGAGCGTATTGATCAGAACGCATATGGGGATAGAACAGTGAGACGACTTACGCAACATTTGGATACCTGTCATGAATTTAGAAGAGACTTTTTGAATGCAAGGTACCAAAAACTCACCTAAAGGCAGCCTCCACTGAGCAGCTCCCGTCAAGCCATGGAAGCAGCCATAGCCTATGAACGAGGCGATGAGGGCACCAATACCAAGCATGAATTGCTGAAGGGTCGTAAGGCGTCCACGGATACTCGGGTGCGCAATCTCGGCTTGATACAACGGGGCCAACATGGCGAGCATACCAATGCCCATGCCTGCGAGGAATCGACCGCCATACATATATGAAACATTCTGAGCACCCGTTTGGATACCGCCTCCGAGGAGGAAGATAAGGCAGCCAGCGATAATTGAGACTCGGCGACCGACCCAGTCAGCGAGGGAACCGACATAAATGTTGCTGAGATCAAGTTAGGCAAACAGCGACTCCGGAGTACAATGAGTAGCACTCACGATGCAAATGCTCCCAGCAAAAGACACCCGACGATGAGACCCTGCGCGGTGGCATCTGGATTGCCTGCGACTCTATTGAAGTCCTCTGCGGGCTACATGATTGACCAGTCAGATAAGAGGAGATGAACTGCAATGCTGTCCTAGCTCACCAAGACGGACGCTATAATACCAAGATCATATCCGAACGTGACAGAGCCTAGGGCAGCGAAGAGACCGCATAGCCACGTATACACCTATGCTCTAATGAGCTACGACAACACAACGGAATCCAAATGACGCGTACTTTGGGTGGGAGAGCCATGTTCACAACAAGAAAAGCGCGTCGCTTCTCGTCTCACATCGCTGCAAGTTCGTTCTGCTTCTTATACCAAGTCACTTTCAGGCATGCCACGGTTAGTTCAAGATCCACATCAGTAGATATCCACACTCACAGAAACCATAGCCTCAAATGGTAGACTATTTGAGAAACTGTATGGCTCGTGACCCATCAACGCGGTCCACCGGAGACCACGCGCGTCGTGAGGCGACGATTCGGACGAATGGTCTTATGACGCGTACGGCAGCTCAACGTTCAACGGTAGACCTTTGCTCGAGGACATTCGTGGCGATGAGGCTCGATCCAGAGGCATAATGTAGAGGTTTGTTTTGAAGCGTGTGCGCGCTGGGCAGCTGCAGAATGCGAGCTCTTCAGATGAAGACAGGATGGTGGGCACAAGCAGGGATGCAGAAAAGCTCGGCCAGTGCCACCGGCTCCGGGCTATCTCGATAACGCTCGCGGCCCGCAGCTTCCGCTCCGGCGCCATCAGGCAAGAACCAATATTCAGGACCTTCGCGAAATCACTGTCTTTACCACGTCAAGCATTTGCTGCCAGGCCAACTGCAGTTGCGTGGTCGACGCGTGAAGCAGAGGTGAATGGAGGATGGAGAAATGCAAAAAGCAGTCGAGTTTCATCGGCCTAACTCGACTCGGCAAAAGCCGGTACTCCCTCTACTCTGCGACTACCACTTCAGGGCTGCCTTTCACCAAACTGCTTCTTTGACATCTTCGTCTATCTCTTGGATCGCACTTATTACGTGAGCATGCCGAGGAGCGAAATATCGAGACATCCCAGAGTGAGTCCACATGTCCCCGAGTATTTTGAAGGGGATGATGACCAGGATTTGTACTTCCACAGGCCAAGCAATGACCCGTCACCTCGCGGTCGATCCGAAAGCAAGCAGAAGATAATCGAACCGCCAGTGGTCGCCTTAGCAAGATTAGCAGAAAATGAGCAAATTCTTCTCTTGTTTGGTTCCCGCTGCATGAATGATGTCGGTACGACGTGGAGAGATAAAATGATGGGCCAGGACGTTCGGATGAAGCACCGCAAGAAGCTGTACGCCGTCACCCATTGTTCAACACCTTCATCATCTCTGACGTCCTGGCCGTGTGTTTCGGTATCTCAAGGCAAGGTGGCAGACTGTAGGTGGCGCTGAAGGTGTTCAGTAATTCAGGAAGACGTGAGTCATGACAACGGTTCTTGCAGATCCAGTATGCTTACGTGTAGTTAAGAAGCAAGCCACCTCTCTGATACAAGTGCTCAAGATTTGAACTTGAAGAAAGCGCACACGGTCAATCTCTTGAAGGATGAAGTGAGCGCAGGTTGCGTCATGTCGTCGAAAATCTTCAAGGTGCGTGCTCCTCGTATATCTGTTGAGAACGTTCTCTCATGCGGAATTCAGGCTGCAGATGCATATGAGCAACTTTCGTACCGAACCGCTCGAGTAAACGTGCAAGAGAGCCCGCTCAAGTCTTTCCCGGTGCTGCCCTCGACGAGATGCGTACACAGTAGAGGGGCGTGAAGTGGAGTGGGTGCAGTAATCGGTCAGCAGTCAGAACCTAGAGTAAGTACCACACGCTATCATTGTTCTTCAGCCAGCTGATAATCCACATATAGCGATGTGCGCGAGGACTTTGGAGTTAGGAATAAGTGCATCGCCTATATGGGCGGGATGCACGGTCCAAGCCGGACGATATCGAGGCCTAGGATGAATACACAAGGGTGCTCTTGATCAGGCATTTTGCAGAGACGTTTTCTGAGATGTACAGTATGGTACGCAGATCTGTCGTTATAGATGTGGTTTGGGATATCCGAACGTGCCGATGCGTGTGATCGGAGCTGAGTTGCTTCGTTGGTTGCTTGAGCCGGTCACAGTCTGAAAAGACCCGAGGTACATTGAACCAGCATGGGTCTTCCTTTGTTCACGCTATTACTCATTTCGTGATGTAGGGATACTATACCAGGCGGGTGATCAGGTCGACCAGCACTGGACCAAGCTACCACGTCAAATGGGGCGCCCCAGGCGCCTCGATGTCGAATAAGCTGTTCCCATGATTCGCCCTCGCTACTCACTCTTCTTCCTTACTCTTTCCACTACAGCATCACTGAAGTGTTACCTACATCTATCTGGCAAGGCTTTCTGTCGCGAAGGTGAGCTACATTACATGAACACGCTACGTTGCTCGTCTGACCTGCGAGATCCAGCTCGACAACAGGATGAACAGGTCCACGTCACCCACCAGACCCCCTCGACCTACGTCGACTCAAGCTGAGCTATTGCCGACAGTCGAAGAGATCAACAAGCAGTTCGTCGACGCACAAGACGCACAAGACGAGATCTTTGAACGGTCACGTCGTCAGCAAAGGATCACCTTCCTCTCTTCGATCGACACTCACGACCTAGGCGGAGACAGGCGCGACAAGGAGTTTTCTGAATTCATCAAAGCGGTGAATCGAACATACATGGAGAATCGCGCCAAGCGGAACGGTACCTTTGACGTGTCCGAGGAGAAACGCGACGCACTGTTCGAGAGCCAAGACCGCACTCGGCAGCATGCCTTCGACGAGGCGCAAGGGCTCCGGGAAAGGATCTCTCAGCAGACTCGCGAACAATGTCTACATGTTACTGCAGAAATCACACACCAGTGTCAAGAATTATTCACCAAAGGGCGTGAAAGAAGACAGCAGATGCACGACGACGTAGAAGTTCTATTTGCGCTCTTTGATGCTCTCAAAGAAGCTGAAGAAGTGGCTTTCATCGAAGCTCAAGATCAACGTGACGCTGAAATTGATCAAATCATGAAGGTCAGTCCTTCAGTGTAACCATTTCAACTGCCCAATCATAATACTGAGGTGTGTCGATGGCTGTCGCAGGCTCGTGGCCATAAATATCCTGTAAGTACAATCCTGTGAGCCGTAGGCACTTGTCCATTACTCACTTCCGTATTGCAGCCTCTCAGTCCAAGAGGTCAGTGGACCCTTTCATGAGATCTGACTAAGCCGACTGACCAGGCCTGATTTTGCTAGATCATACGGTAAGTCTTTGCAACCGTCATTAAGAAGACTTCTCTTACTCTCTGTGCAGAATCGCCGTGCTGCGGGGCCCATGCCGCAAACAAAACGACGGGCCCTCCCCACACTTTCGCCGGTGTCGACATTTACTGCCCCACTTCCTTGCAGTTCACCCGACCATCTATATTCGGTTCTTCCGCATTCTTCAGTTGATGGTCATGAAGTTCCACTGCTATCACCTTACAGCCGAGCCAATACCTGCTCGACACCTTCTATCCCAGAGGACCAGCCACCTCTCAATGCCCATACTGATCTTGATGGAGCCGTCCGAGAGTACGTCTCAGAGTGCGACAAAGCTTACAACGAGCAGGAAGTCCGTCGCGCGGAGACCTTCTCCTCGGACATGGCGGCATACCGGAACGGCTTTCTAAGAGCTGCTTCGCATAACAGGACGATCCAGACGTCTAGACAAACGGTCCTCGCGCAGATGAACACAACGTTCCGAGAGATGTACCAGGACGACCAGGAGCGGCAGATTCAATTCTTTCGGCAGAAGATGTCACTGCAGAACAGCAAGGAGGATCACCGACAATCCCAGTTCTCCGTATCACAGCAGTCGCTGAAGGTCAGTTTTTATGAGGACCGTACTGCTGTCTTGAAGCAGTTCTCTATCAATGACGAGGGCGAATGAAAACATACCGCGATGTTGGAAGAGTCCATTCAAGATCTCATTCGCATGTATCGCATGTCACTCAAATCACACATCGCAAGACACGACCGGATTTTTGACGACGCGATAGCGGAGTACCAACACAGATTCGATATTGGAACCAATCCAGCAAACCACAGTGATTCAGGTGAATCCAGTGTCGGTGTCATTGAAAGAGAGCCTTCCGTGATACGGCCACCTCTGCCAGATGTCGTGTTCAGCGGCCTTGCAGTGAGCAGCAGATTATCGCTTGCACGCATGGATCACTCTGACTTTTCACGGGTTTTGAGCAGCAGGTTCACGAGACAGGTCGCCGAGAAGACGTAGGTCAAAGAGTGGAGCCTGACCCGCTCTTTGTAAGTGCCGCGCCATCATGTTGGGAATGGAGGACTAAGTATTGACTACCCATGCAGACACCGCGGGTGTTGTTCCGGCCCCTGGCGAATCTATTGGAGCGAAGGCTTCCGGCTGTCGACAGCAGACTCGGATCCTCAGACTCATTCAGGGGAACGCTGTTGCGCATGCTGGAGAATCATCAAGCGAGATTCACTCAGGCAGAAAAGAAGAGGCAAAAAGAATTCGATGATGGCCTGCAGGAGCGCAAAGATCTCATGACCATGCAAGACTTAGAGGACGACCGCGCATTCAAACAGAGCATGATACAGTGGCAGAGGTCGGCTGACTCTTGGGAGCTGGAATACAACAGACATTTCAACGCCTTGGAGAAAGAACGCAACAACGTCTTCCTGGAGGCGGAGAGGGCCAGAGACGTGAAGTTCTTGAATTACACGTCAAATCGAAGCGGTTCATTCACCGCGACCATGTCAAAGCAAACTGATACATTCTACGCTTTGGCCGAGGATATGCAGACGAGAGCGTATGAGAGTGAAGGAGCTCGGACAAATCGTATGGCAATCTGGAGACATCTGAAGAAAGAGGAGGTCAAAATGTGCGTAGAGAAGTGGAAGAAGAAGTACGCTAGCGCAGAAGCGGAGAGGTGCAAGGTGTACTACAGACTTTTACAAAGCGTTGAAGCATGAAGTTCAGACAATGCGTAAGCAGCTGTAGAGACTGCGCGTTCTGCGTTTCTCCGCAATCGTGTCGAACATATACATCAAGTGGGAAGAACGTGGTGATCAAGCAGCAAAAATATGAAGGAGTCCTAGTCGTAGTACTCGCCGTACACCGAGATTGTCCTCAACAGATACTTCAACACTCCTCCTGCCTTTGCTTGCTCCTTGGGGAACACCTTGTCTTCAGCGTACGTATACTTGGCAAGCGTTTTCAAGGAAGGGAACTTGCGAACTCTTTGTCCTAGTCGCTTTGCGTCGATGTAGTCTATGATATTGGCGTGTGCTCGTTTCACGATCTAACGTTGAAAGCACAGAGTACGCTCAGTGAACCTAGTACAAGGGCAGAGAATAGGACAGCACACCTTCCTGCAGGCCCTCATGTCTTCGGGGATCATTTCCACGCCGAGCACGACGCACATCGACCGCCACGCGTTGACGTCGTCGACGTCGGTGCCGAAGTAGTCGTTGAACTGCATCGCCAAAGCGTCCCTCAATTTCCGCTTTTCCTTTTGGATCTTCTTACTTCCCCAGTGCAAGGCTTTCGCCATGCCGTGGAACTCGTCCATGACGGGGGAAAATGAGTCATAATTGAACGTCCGGTGACGAGCGAAGTACTCGTCAATATGGACACCCTAGAATATGCAGTCTATTAGATTCGAGTAGTGCAAGGGAGCTTTGACCACCGAACTTACCCTGACGACCTCATTAACCATGTCCGGAGTGATTAGGGTTGTGTATCAAGGTTGGATTAAGGCTGAACGCTGAGGACGAGCAACGATCTCCTCAACGCATTTTAAAGCGACCGTTTTTCTAGTCGTCAGAACTTCACTCCATGCCGTATGCGAATCCCTCTTTTGCTGCGCACAACGAGGCCCCGCAAAGTCCTGCGCCTTCGCCCAGCTCGTATGTGTCGATTTCTATACGCAGTAAACACACACTCATGGCCTCGTTCGGTACCCTGACGCCACACTTCTTCGTAGTCAACATTCTGCCTTTTCTGGTGTATGGCACCAATTTGAGGTACGCTCTGGAAGTATTCTTTGCAGCCAAATGACCATTATTTTCGATGGTTCACAACCAATGAACGTACATGGGATAGTTCCTGGCTGCGGGACGAGACCAGCGAAGATGAAATCAAGAACGAACGCCACGGTTCATTGACAAGGGCCGAACTCGAAGTCTTCTCAGCAGGTAGCGAAGCACTCCGTTGGATTTCGCGCTCCTCCTGTCGAAAACCTTTCCTTCCGAACGCGTGTATGCTGCTAGAGCCTTCACTGACGGAAAAATCCGTACTTGAGTCCCTAACCGTTTTGCCTCGACATAATCGACTAGATTGGCATGGGTCTTTTTGACTCTCTGTGAGTGATGGTCAGCGCTTCAGCGACTCGGACGCGGGAAGAAAGGAAACTCACAGCTCGACATGCAGTCACTTTTTGCGGAATCTGGGTTGGATCAAGGCCCAGAGTGGTGCACATTCCTCTCCAAGCGTTGATGTCGTCGACCTCTGTTCCGTAGTAGACACTAAATTGTGATACCATTGCAGCTCGCAATTCTTCTGTCTTCTCTTTGCGAACGTCCTTGACCCACTCCTGTTGCTCTGAGAGGCGGAAAAACTCATGCATGATGGGTTTTGTGGAATCATAATCGAAAGTGGAGTAGAGCGCAAAGAACGCGTCGATGTGGGTGCTCTGGCAAGCTATCACTGTAAAAATCATGAGAGACAAGTGAAGATTGGTAGCTGCACGCACGGGAGGATTCTTTTTCGGCTGGCCGAGCTTTTGTGCGTACAGCCTTATATGCTGAGATGAGAGCAGCACCTTGCGGATACCCGAGTACGATTTGCTGAAGAGCTGGAGACTGGAGAGCATTGCATACGTGACTCGCAGGAAGAGATACGATGTCAAGACTCACGATCCAATCGCCACGACAAGAAGTATAAAAATCATGGTCGTGAAGAGTATCCCAGGTCATATCAGCTCACGTCATCATGCGAAGAGGACTCCCTGAGCCGCTGTTCGGCCAGGATGTGGTTATGCAATGACAGGGACTTCGGTGGGATCCAGACTCGGAGAGACATATTCACATCGGTCCTGCGTTCTTCGCATCCAAACGGTCGGCAATACAGAATCGTTCTTGAACTTGAAGTGGTATTCCCTATACCGTTACGGCCCGTCGACGTCGATGCACGAATCGGAACCTAGTAAGTACTTGAAGTTGCGATGTGGTAGGTTTGGCGCCTAGCACTACAACCTGCTACCAGTCTACTACCACCTCCCCAATCAGGCACGTCCTCAATAGGTAAGCGTTTTCCACGAGTCTGAAAATAATCCTGCAACGACTGTGCACTCTCAGAGCGCATCATGCGACTCGGGTTACCGTGACTCTCGATATTGTTCCATCCCCAGGTCCTTACGAAAGTAGGCTAATCAAAGTCATCTTTGCTCGATTTCACTGCTCACTTAAAACTCAAACTTTTCAGTTTCAATTTCTGCCATGAACGCGGACCACACACATTTCGTCGATGTCGGTGTCGACCGCTCCCGGGAGTGGCTCCAAGAAGAGGTCTTGGCTCTTCAGAATCATTTTTACGCACTCCGCGACCTTCTCAATGGCTACGCGCCTGCGTACACCCTGCCAGCTGAACTGCTACTCAAGATATTCTCGTTCGTCCAGGATAGCAGACACAGAGACACCATGACGCTGACGCACGTCTGCCAACGCTGGAGGTCCGTGGCATTGACATCCCAACAACTCTGGTCGTACATTGTGCCGTGCGGGTCATTAGACTGGGCAGCGGAATGTCTTCGACGCTCTGGCTCAACCCCTATAAAGATGAGATGGACCCGAGCTCTAGGGAAACAATACCACAAGAAACGTCGGGAAGTCAACATCGCAACGATCGCTTTCTGCACAGACTGCTGCAGCGTCATCGATTTGGTACTTTCGTCACAACAGCTCGAAATCTTCACAGCACACGCATCATTCGAGTGGACGATCTTGCGACAATTTTGCCTCTCTAATTCTTCGGACAACATCGGCAGGCGAACGGTTCCCATCCAATTTCCACAGCCCCCACCCAACGCCTCTTCAGCTCAGGCGATCATCTACAATCTGCGCTGTCTCTCCCTAGACGCGATATTACCGAATTCCTGGGCAGGGGTGGGGGTCGTTGGTGGGAACCTGCGTACCCTTCGACTCCGCCACTTCAGTGGGGAACCCAGTGCTTTCACGATGACGGAGCTGCTCTCAATCTTGCAGAATGCATCTGCGACACTGGAAGACTTACTTCTCGTCGGGTGTGAGCCTCGCTCCGAGGACGGTGGCGAGTCCCTGCACAATCCTCGATCTCAGCAGTTGGTGGACCTTCCTCGCCTTCAAGTCCTCTGTATTTCAAGCGCCAACGAGGCAGACCTAGCAGAGCTATTTTCACATTTATCAATTCCCGCATCATCCCACGTCCATATTCACAAAACCTCGTACACCGGCAGCTCTAGTATCCTGTCGTGTCTCCCTTCCCGACGCTCAGCCCTCATGCTTCTCGATTCATACCGGGACCTCCGAATCAATTTTTGCGCTTCTGCGACCTATGTGGCCGCGTACCATCCGCAATGCATCGTTCCTGATCAAATCACTTCGCGACACAAACCCTGCTTCAAGTTGATCTTGAACGGTAGGCGAAGGCCACATTCGGAAATGCATGCTCGCATTCGCCAGATGCTGTTCCATCTCGGTCCTGCTTTCTCCGGTGGAATCATCAACGATTTGGTCATTACAGCTCCTCTGGTTTTCGTGCATAACCTCAAGATCGAGGACTGGCGCGAGATCCTTCGCCCTTTGCAACGGCTATCCAGTCTCACCTTCGTGGAAGATCCGGTTTTATTCATCAGTAAACGGGGGCCATCCTCATCCGCGAGGATCCTGGACAACATCGTTCAAGCGCTATACTTATTCTCGGGCCCTGCAAAAGCTCCTCTCCTTCCTACACTTTCCTATTTGGAGGTTCAGTTCGTCTCTGTGGATTCAAATTTGGCCGACGAAATCCACGCTCTCACACAAGTTCAGATTGGCTCAGATTTTGCTGTCCTCGTCCCCGCGGAGACTGGTTTCAAGGACTCGCAGAATGGGATTCGATTTAGAGTGGGCAGAATCTTATGAAGCGGTACTAGTGAACCGCTGTCCATGTCATCGGTAATGTGAGGGGTAGCTACCGACCCTAATGGCACGAGTACTGTATGTACGATGCTCATTTTCTTCCGGCAGTCCCTGCGTACCAGGTATACATGATCATGGTATGCTGTTCGCACCGCTGAGATACGACCCGAACTTTCTTTCAGCACGGATTGAGAATACTCTTGGTGTATTCTTACTATCGTTCTATATTGTCCAGTACAGTAACTTGTATCCGACCTAGGGTAGAAGCTAGGTAATGAATTCGGCTTTTGTACTGCGCTTGAAGTTTTATGGTATTCGGAATTCCAGCCTGCCGAGTCTGCCATTTTCGATTGCAATCAAGGCGCTAAAATGATAGAGCTCTTGTCTCTTTACCTAGTTCTACTGCTGGCGCAGCCATCCTCTCAGTACCAAGTCCGAATTTGCACGCTGAAAGCTGAAGAAGGTTCTGCTCTCAGCACTGTATAAGGTAAGCAATGAAGATAGTATCCCAGCCACGACACTCACACAGTCCTGGTGATGCTCCATCCGCAGTGGTACAGTACTTCACATTGCAGTGCCACGGTCTTGTCTGGGGGGAACTCAAGCTGCTCATTTATGAACGGCCACACAAGATTTGCCGATGTTCGGGGTCGCTCGCTGGAGTGGCTCGAAGCAGAACTGAAAGCCGTCCAAGCGCAAGCTGCAGTCATCCGCGAAGAATATAACGCCCGCGCACCGGCATGCACTCTTCCTGCGGAACTTCTCTTGGAAATTTTCTTGCTCGCCCAGGCAATCAGACACAAGAACACCGTGAAGGTGGCACACGTATGTCTTCGATGGCGGTCTGTTGCGCTCGCGTCGCAGCAGCTCTGGTCATACATCGTTCCGAGCAGAGCGTCGGCAGAGTGGACCTCTGTCTGGATTCAACGCGCTGGCACAGCTCCACTTCAACTTCGATGGTACTGGCCCTCCAATCACGGATATCGCTCAATAGACATTGGGCGAATCCTTCCCTACACGCATCGATGTGCGATCATTGATATCGAGCTTCCGGGAGACCATATGCTCACCTTCGTCAATAACGCCACGTTCGACTGGACCATTTTGCGACATCTCTTTCTCGCGAGAACCTGGAGTCGAGATATGTTACCTACCATTCAATTTCCGACATCCCTCACAGGAGGACACTATCAACCGTCGAACTATGCATTAAGATTTCTGTCACTGGACACAGTGATACCAAACTCATGGACGCACATGGCTTCTGTGTGTCGCAACCTCCGCACTCTGCGTCTGATCGGATTGTCGGATCGGCGCCGCCAGAGCGACATATACTGCATAGACCTTGCAGAGCTGCTTCACGTTCTCGAAAGCGCGTCTTCCACGCTAGAGGAACTACTTCTAGTCAGATGCGAACCGAAGCACACACAAAAGTCATCGGTCGGAGGTCTTTCACCATGCACGGTCATCGACTTTCCCCGCCTCCGAACCCTCTGTATCGCCTCTCAAACCGATGACGAGCTCGGGCACATGCTCTCTCACTTGTCGGTGCCCGTCTTCACGAACCTGCATTTTCATTTGCTCCAATATTTATCTCATAATATTGGTGTATCACTGTACCCTCAGTCTCGTCCAGATCGAGCGGCAAATCAGTTTATGAACTCTTACGAAAGAGTCAACGTCTTCTTCCGCGATTCATGGACAATCATCGTCGCGGGCCATCTCTCTCCTGCACATTCTCCCGCTCATCAGAAGTATAACTTTGAGCGACGCCTCAAGCTCATCCTCAATGGCTCACGCGGATCTATTGGCAACATGGGCTACCACACAAGGACAACTCTCTACAAGCTCGGTCCTGTATTCTCCCTCGGGCCCGTTAAAGAATTCATCATCACCGTCCCCATCGTCTTCCTCAGCTATATCACTGTAGATGACTGGCGGCGGATCCTCCGTCCGTTCCATCGCCATCTGACCACTCTGTTGGTCGAAGAAGACCCCAAAGTCCATATACACAACCGCGACCGTGCATCGCGGCCCACCATTGTCTCCAAATTGCTTCAAGCACTCTCCTCTGCCGACCCTCCTCTCTTGCCCAAGCTGGCTCATCTTGCCATCATGTTCGCAGTTCCAGACGGCGCGGAGATGAATGAAACGATCCACTCGAATTACGAAGAACTCAGTCAAGGCTTTGCGTCCGCCGGTCTCCTCATTTCGATCAACGACATCAGTTGGCACATCCCCCGCAAACAACACTAGAATCATCTTCAAAACCATACTTCCTCGGAGCATAGCACACATTACCAAGATCGTACATGCCCGCTTTGAAAATTCGTTATCTCTCATGGTTGTCTACTTTTTCTTCACGCGAGCTTGTACCCGAGCGAAAATGAATTCCGAGAGGACTCTGCATTGGCAATTATAATACTACTACTGAAGTGGACGAGAACGTGGAGACGGCGGAGGATTGACTATACTGGCTCGTGAATAGACGTACAAAGCGTGAGGCAGTGATGGGAGTGTTCTAGGGAAAGGAGGAACTGGTAAGCCGTCGTAAGGGTGCAGTGTTGTCGTATGCACATGAATGACTGAAGGCTAAGAAGAGTGGGAGAATGGAATAAATATGAGTGGTGCGAGGATGGATGAAGACAATTTTTGTGTGCGGAAAGCGACAAGGGATCGGAACACATGCGTCCCAGAGGAAGAAGGAAGATTCAGGAGGAAAAGGGAGAAAAACGGCAAAATCATGTCCGTCTCCTCAGCCGCTCATCATACCTCTTCAACAACAACCTCTCCACCCATCCTCCATTAGGATACGGCTTATGCCACTGATTATGCAAATGCACCGAAAACACCTTCCCGAGCACTCTGTCCAGCCCGCCGCCTTCTTCCCTGCCCCATCCCAACGTCCATTGGCCGCTCGGTGGATCCGCAACGAACGGGTCAGGGAGGCGGTTGTCTAGGCGGCAGGACCGGCCGTCGGTGAAGCACCAGGGGAGAATGGAGAAGGGGGGGAGGGACGAGGCAACGAGCCTGCGCCAGAGTTTGAGGTAGAGTAGGGCACCCCAATCGGTTGTCCCTGGTCGGGGAGGTGGAGAGGTCGACATGATGTGAAAAGCTTCGCAGAGGTAGGGGGAGTGGCGGTGGAAGTGCATGAGGGCGCCGTTGAAAGGAACGTAGAGTTTGTCTGAGAGTAGACGATGCATAACATGAGCAACCGACGAATGGTAGAGATGGATTTAGGACGTACCATAGCAATCCCACTGCGTAACAAATTCCTGATCCAATAACGGCGCCAGATCCCTCGTCATCAAGGAATCCATGTCAACCCAAACACCCCCATACGCCCACAGCACCAACAACCGCACCAAATCACCATCTACCCACGCCTTCTTATCCTTAATCCTCAGCAATTCACTCCCGCTCAACACCGTACCCCTCGCCAACAGTTCATAATCCACAGTCTTCGTCGTAAACGCGTCCGGATACCGCCTCAACCACCGCTGAATCACCTCATTCCCACTCAGATCCCCATTCGACCACAGGATGAGTCGCGACGTGTGGACGTTCTGCGTCGCGAAGAACGACTTGAGCATCCACTCTTGCCGCTCGGAGAACGACGCGAGGTCGTCTCGCCAGTACGAGTGGTATTGCGTCCGCTGGTCCGCAGGTACGTGCGACGTGGGGTAGTCGTAGACCGGCTTGATTGTTCCAGCGAAGTTGTAGCAGTCCATCCCTAATCTCAACGGCAGCCCTGCGTGGACTTGCTGTTGGTTGCGTGTGTGCGTGAAGTTGTACGCAGGCGAAACGCGGTGGGGATCGAAACACCCTGCGAGGGGCTGCAGGTCTTGTATCTCCTCTTTCACCCATTGACGCGAGTAGAAGGCGGTCTCGATGTGTGGTTCCCAGAAGAGTAGAGGAATGCTAAGGAGAATGAGGCAGAGGAGTGGGAGAACATATTTGCACGTGGAGAGGAGGCCACCGCGTCGTCGGGAAAAGGGGAAGGTGAAGTGAGTTGAGAGAAGTGGCGACGAGGACGGTGACGACCGATGGAAGCTGTGGTGGTGGTTATGTGACGAGGTCGTGGATGTTGGAGGGATGTTCCAGCTGCGAATGCCCAACCACTTGGTCAGCATGAGGCAGGAGGGGTAGTAATCGTAAACAGAAAAGCCACGCACAGCGGTAACCGAGAGCTCTTCTTGTAGTCCTGCGAATCCCTGGGCATTTTAGAATCATAAGTCGCCGTCGCCGCGTAGCTGGACATAAAACGAATATAAAGAAAGCCGAACGCGACGAAATCAAGCAGCCGGTGCCAATGGGCGGGCGCGTAGGAGCGTCGGCTGTCGGTTGCTCCAAGAAACGTCGCAAATATAGCGTGGCTCCTTTTGCACCGGGCACGAAGGTGTCTTTGAGTGGGAATGGTGGGAGGCAGTGGGGAAGATTCACGGGGTAATAAACGAGATCGACTACGCCAGGGAGCGCAGGGATGATCAAGAAAAGAGGGCTGAAACGAACGATGCTCACCTCGCAATGCGCTGCACGACGAGCGTTTTATGACTGACCATGTATATCCAAGATCGCCGTTGAATAATCCCCAAGTTCCCAGCTTCGCTCGCTTCAACGAGTCATTGCAGAACGCGCGTTTGATTGTCTTCTGTTCCAAGAACTTTCGGGAATGGCAACGGAAAGTTTGTTGGCGGAAGCGAGGGAGAGAGACCGGGCAGGGACGACGGCCAATGGATACGACGCGCTTGGAGGAGGTACGAAATCACGTTACACGACGCGTTCGTATCCATCTTTTTCTGCTCCAATCTCGCACGTACGTCGGACTAAAACATGAAGAACAGCCAACCAATGGAAAACATCATCTGCATTCCAATGACCATCTACCAGCCACACAACCGCACCCACACCCACCAACTACGCAACAAGTACGACACGACAAAAGAGGCACCGCCCACTGCGAGCCCAACAAAAAGAATACTACGACTGACTACGTGCAACACAGCAGGGGATGATGACGATGATGATGGTAATACTACTACTGACTACGAAAAACTACTACTTACTTGGATACGGGGGAGGATGTATGTCGGGGGAGTTGGGAGGAAAGACAGAGTAAGAGCGAGAGACGATTTCTACGACCCTACGCATGGTGTTGTGGTGATTCAGATGGGAGAGACGGGGAGCGTAATAAAACAGTGAGCTAGCGAGGAGAGTGAGTGAGGAGTGGAGTGGGAGGGATGAGATCAGAGCGTGTGCTGGCAAGAGGCAGGGTGAAGAAGTCAAAGATTGGGGGCGAAGGTCCGAGACAATCTGAGCACAGCAGCAGGGGGTGTGAGATCACATGAGAATGAGTCAGAGGAAGAAAGGAAATAGAAAAAGGAAGGGAAAGCGTCCTTGAGTGGTTGAGATCAATGAGGCGACATTAGCGACGATGGCATCGTGTGCTGCTGCGCTGCGGACTGCTGCGGACCAGAGATGTAGAGCGGCAGACGAGGGTGCCGAGGAAGAACAGGTAGCAGGGATTGGTGGAGGTGGAGATGGAGAGGTGAAGGAAAATAGAGAGAAGCCGGTGTATGATACAGTGTAACGATGACTGGTGACCTGAAGATGGACCGCCTGCGTGGTACGAGATTTTGCGTGGATGGTGGATGGCGGTGTTGTAGAACGAGATCAAGGATGAAAACGAGAGTGAGTTTGTGGATCCGACAGTCTGTCGGCGGATGATGGATGGGACTGAATCTTGCTAATCATATGGGGCTTCCTCCTCCATCCCCTACTCTCCGAAGCTCCCTCCGTCCTCCCCCTCCCCTCCTCAGCTCCTCGACAACGCCGCTAGCAAAACACGATCATCGAGCCACGGGGACACCGCCCCTGTAAGCTCCTTGATATCCTCGTGGTGGCTGGCCATTCGCGCCAACGGGCGCACCATTCGGTCTACCCTGCGATCCCGCCGTGCTCTGGTAAACGACCTGTTGTGGGGATGCTGCCTGCTGCTGCCTTTGCTGCTGCTGCTGCTGTGCCGATGGTGCGGGCGCTGGCTGAGGCTGCGGCTGCGGCTGGGCTTGCTGCTGTTGTTGAGTCTGCTTCTGCTTCTGCTGTTCGCCCTCGGCAATCGCACTGGGTGCGACATACAGGCCCTTATCGATGATCTGAGGGATAGGCTGGATCTCGGTGCCCAGCTCTTGCTCAATCTTGTACAGGTTGAAGCGATCCTCATACGTGACGAGGTTGATCGCCAGACCCAAATGGCCGAAACGACCTGAACGACCGATACGATGGAGGTACGTCTCGGAGTTCTTGGGGAGGTCGAAGTTGATGACGACGTTGACGGCCTGGATGTCGATACCACGAGTGAGGAGATCCGAGCAGACGAGGTTGCGGCAGACACCCTGGCGGAAGTCGTGGAAGACGCGGTTGCGGTGCGACTGGAGCATCTTCGCATGCGAGTAGAAACATGAGTAGCCGAGCTCGGTGACTTTCTTTGCGAGAAGCTCTACTCGGTTGGTGGAGTTGCAGAAGATGATGGATTGGTTGATTTGAAGCTGGATGGACGTGAGCACGCGACGGGTGTTCGAAAACAACGCTACGTACTTTGGAGAAGAGCGTGTTCAGACAGTGGACTTTCTGCCTCTCTTCAACATATGCGTAGTATTGGGTGACACCGCGAAGGGTCAGTTCGTCCATAAGGTTGATCTCATAAGGTGACTCCATGTGCTTGTCCTGCAATGCGAAAGTGTCAGTCCCCCGTCAACAGTAACGTAAGACACGACTCACTTTGAAGTCTTTCACAATAAGGGGGAAGGTGGCGCTAAACAACATGACTTGTCGGTCCTTGGGGAGGTAGCTCAACAACTGCTCCATGACAGGCGCAAACTCCGGAGAAAGCAGCTTGTCCGCCTCGTCCATCACAAACACCGGGCACTCGCTGAGGTCCGCCACATTCTTGCCTGCCAGATCCAATATACGACCAGGCGTGCCAACGAGTACGTGTACGGCCTCCGACAGACGCATGATGTCGTCCTTGAGGGTAGTACCTCCGGTAGTGACCATGACGTTCAAGCCCATATGTTTACCGAGGATTTTGCAGACCTGGGCTGTCTGGAGGGCGAGCTCACGAGTGGGGACAAGGAGGAGGGCCTGAATCTTGCGTTTGTTGATGTCGATTTGCTGGAGGGAGGGGATGACGAAGGCGGCGGTCTTTCCTGTACCGTTCTTGGCACGGGCGAGGACGTCGCGTTTCGTGAGCGCGATAGGGATCGCTTCTTCTTGGATGGGGGAAGGTCGCTCGAACCCAGCTTCGAAGATGCCCATGAGCAACTCGCGTCGGAGCTGCATGTCTTCGAATTCGAGCCCCTTGGTCGCTAGCACGTCGTCGGTTTGTGGACGGTCGTCTTTTGCTGGTACATTGAGTTGGGATTTCCACGCATTGTCGCCGTTATTGGAACGCCTGAAGGGTCGGTCGACTGGTCAATATGGGTGCACGTGTACGCTGAAAGGGCCACGCAACATGGACATACGGGGTAGATGATGATGGACGCGCTTGTTGCTGTGCCTGGGACATGATTGGGATGCCGTTTGTGAGTTAAAGAGACGTATGGAGTGTCGAAATGTCCGAAGATGTGGAAGACGGTGGCAGCAATATGCGGTGAGGATGGAGTGGCGGTTTGGTGGTGAAAATTGATGGGGATTGCGAGCGGAGTGCGTAGAGTGAGCACAGGTGTTATGAGAGGGCAGATGGCGACAAAACGTCGGGAAACGCGAGCGTAAAAATAGCAGAGGACGAGCGGATGGAGGAGGAGGAAAGAGGCCTGCAAGCACAGCGGCGCTGCACTGAGGGCGGGCGCCACGTGGAAAACGTTCACGTGATCATACCCATACTTAAACATGAAAAAGGCATCGTGTGTAGTATGCACAGTCGATTGCTTGCAACAAAAGCAACAGCACCAACAAATAACATCGTGTTAGAGAACAAGGACAACGACTCATAGCTTATTGGCGGCTGGCCTGATACTTCAATTCAAACTAAGGTAGGTATGTAATAGTACCGAAGACGAAGGGATAATAGGTCGCGTCGATAGATGAGACTTGCTTGTACTGGACGATTCACTTTAGATTTGATGTTCTAGGTAGCGACGTCCGCGTCAGTGGGCACCGCGCACTACAAGTGATAGCGCTCACCTGTGCGCTATAGCGACAGGGCCTCTTTGCCAACTCTAAGACGGAATGCAGGGGTGTGCATCAAGCGCATGTGGAGACAACGCTTCATATCTGGCTCGATTATCTTCTGAATGGTTGGATGAAGGTAGCGGAAATGTACGTCCGTGAGATGTGGTAGTGGCAGGGTACCAGTCGACAACGCTTGGGTCAATGCTTTCAGAAACCGCTGAACACAGACCGCGCTCTCTAAATCTGCGCACAAGGCGTCCGGATCAAGGCCTTTGGTGTCAAGGTCAAGTCCAGCTCTCTGAAGAAGCGCATCGGGATCTTCTGCTTCCTGCGTGAAGGTAAGGTGTCTCAAGA
>RWJN01000196.1:43597-55418 GCA_004332605.1 Steccherinum ochraceum | reverse complement strand
AGGACAGTGGCCGTTGAGGTAAAAGAATGGGCCGTCACACGAGCACGCTGGTGTGACCAGACGCGCTGTCACCGGGCGTCACGGTCGCGTCATTGGAGGCAAGAATGGCAGAGCGTGACGACGCGGCGCGCGAGAGGCTCGGAAGACGACTCGGACGACGACGACCGACAATCGAGCGAGTCCCGACACCGCCCTCAAAATGGTCCTCTCCTCTCCTTTTTACCTCGTCGTCGTCGTCCAGCACGACTAGCAGCCGAACACACCTCACCTGGAGCTCGACTGTCACGGCCATTACGTCCCGATAGCCTGATTGAAGTCTTCCATCCAGCATGCCCATATCTGAAGACGACCCTCGTTCGCCAACAACCCCCCATCGTACGTCCCCGCCTTCTCCCAGCGATGCTTATGCTTATGCCATCCAACTCCATCCAGCTAACCCATCACGCCATCTCCCTCCGCTCAGCCTCTCTCAGCCGTCCACTCAATCCTGCAAGCGAGAATCCCGCCTTGGCCCACTCCCTCTATCAGAAATGCTCTTCCGTTCTCAGTCTCGCTGCGGACAGCCACAACATCTACTCCGGCAGTCAAGCTGATGACATTCTCGTACGCTTCCTGCTCGTGTGACCCTCCTTTTTCTACCCGTTCTGAGCCTTTGTCCTAGGTATGGGACAAGACCACCTTTACGCTCAAATCCACACTCCAAGGTCACACAGGAAGCGTTCTCGCTCTGCAGTATGCCCCAGATCGGAAGTGGTTGTTTAGCGCTTCCGGTGAGTTCCCATTTTGTTGGTTTGCGTCGCACGCATTCAAATTGCTTTCATTATCATAGGCGATAGCTCAGTACGAGTATGTACAAGTTCTCTCGGAAGATCAATCATTTTTCTCACTTTACTATCAGGTATGGTCCACCACGACCCTCGCCCCGCTCTTCCGAATCACGCCTCACCTCGACACCGATTCCGGGGATCTCTTCTCTCTCGCATGGTCTCCCAGCTTGTCCACCATCTACTTCGGCAGTCAAAACACCTCACTGCAATGGTACACCTTCCCTTCCGACAGCAGCACAACCAGTCCATTTCCGTCTTTCTCTCCATCGACTCGCGCAGATACCCCGTCGATCGACATCTTGGCCGGCAGCCTGAGCGGCACCTCCACCCCTCGTCGTGCGCACAAGTTCTTCGATTCGTACCCACAATACACCCGACGTCCAGCGGATCTGAATGCCAGGAACAACTCGCATCGAAATTCACCTTCACCACCCGGATCGTCTTCACCCCCGACTTCGGATGACTGCCTCGTACATCACCCACTAGGTCCTACCGTTCCTCTCGAAGTGACTGCGGAGAACATGATCTGGTCGGCGCATTACGGTTATGTGTACTGCATGGCACTTTCTCCGAGCACCTACGAAGGCTCCGATGATAAGCCTATTGGTCCGAACGATACGGTGCGGCTAGTTACCGGAAGTGGCGACTCGACTGTCAAAGTATGTAGCTCTCAGTTTCAAGCAGTTGTTGAATATATGCTGATTATCAATTTTGCTAGCTGTGGTCCCTTGCGTCTGGTGTCCCATCACTTGAGCACACGTTTGATTGTGGACAGGGTGCAGTCCTAGCTCTCACTGTTCGTGCAGATACAGTCTACGCAGGATGCCAAGATGGTTATGTCAAGGTGTTGGACTTGGAGACCAAGACCTGCGTGAGGACGATCATCGTGCAGGAGGTATGTGATCAGCGAAGGCTTGCAGGCTCTTCTGGCTAATTGCATGATCAGGGCGTTGACATACTGTCTTTGTCCATGCTTGGTTCCGATCTGTACACCTGCTCTGCCAACGGCGAGATCCAAGTGAGTAGCGCAAAGCTACGTCCGAGCCAAATAATGACTTACTTTGAACCCTCAGCGATGGTCATCCTCTTTCAACCTCAGTGCCTCATGGAAAGCACATTCCGGAATCATCCTCTCTTCCTTGGTCTCTCGGACTGAGTCTTCCAAAGATGAACATGAGGACACAACTAAACCTCGAGCGGTGCTGATCACGGGTGGTAATGACGACTACATCAAGGTAAATATGCTATTCTATGCTTTCTGAGTCATATGCTGACAGCTCTACCAGCTATGGGACATAGAACCACCCGTCATAAACGTTCCCGACGCCACAGATATACAGCAAGATTCACATAATGGTTAGTCGATTCTTGTGACATCAGTCTCAGTGGTTCATTGCCCAACGGTTCTCCCCAGATACGCTATTATATGCTCTATCTAAATTTATATCTATTCCGAGTATCAGCGGATGCCCACGAACCCAGGAAGATTGTCGGCAAGCTGCCATCTGGCTACGCAAGTGTCTGAGCCAGCTCGGAGCAGAATCGTCACTGGTGCGTTACCATTATTTTCCACCAAAGCCGCCACTCACTCACATATCTAACACAGTTGTCCACCGGAGAGGAAAACAACCCCCTCGTGCTCGCCACCTTCCACGGCGCCCAAACCCAGACCCGCCTCCCTCGCATCCTCTTCTACGGGCACTACGACGTCATCGACGCGCCCACCAACGGCTGGTCCTCCGACCCTTTCAAGCTCCTACCCTTGAACGGCTACCTCTACGGACGCGGAATCACCGACAACAAAGGCCCCGTAATGGCTGTCGCGTGCGCTGCAGCTAGTTTGCTGCGACGGCGCGCGTTGAATTTGGATTTGGTGATGTTGATTGAGGGCGAGGAGGAGAATGGAAGTCGAGGCTTCTGTGAGGCGGTGGAGAGGTATAAGAAACTGATTGGGGAGGTGGATGCGATTCTCGTTAGGTGTGTGATGCACTCTGACTTGTTGCGGTCGTGTTACTGACTGGGTGAACTCCAGTAACTCGACTTGGATCTCGGAGTCGACGCCTTGCATCACGTATGGTCTGCGTGGTGTCATTCATTGCGAAGTTGAGGTGCGCGTTGTCTCAAATTTGACTTTCTCTCTTTCTCATTCGGGTGGCGAAGATATCGAACAGCGGATGCGATTTGCATTCTGGTGTGGATGGTGGTGCATCCGTGGAACCTATGATGGATATGTAAGTCCAGTCTCTGGTACCACAGACATAAGATCTACTAGGTTAATTCGGCGATTACCAGGGTCAAGCTCCTGAGCAGCCTCACGGACGGCAAGAAAGTGGCCATTCCTGGATTCTGTGAGCCCGCTCTCATCGGTCTTCTCTACTCAATCTGATTCTCCGCCAGACGATGCCGTCCGACCCCTCACCGCTGATGAAAGGCAGCTGTACACAGTTCTTTCGGGTGTCACTCAAACGCCTGCATCCGCTTTGTCTGCAAAATGGCGTGAACCGTCTCTGACAGTGCATAACATCGAAGTTTCCGGACCAAAGAGTACACCTTTCAGTACATTCTTATTTCGTACAGATTCTGATCTAGATCGTGCCCCTTCAGATTCCACTGTCATCCCAGCAACGGTGAAAGCCCGGGTCTCTCTACGCATTGTTCCAGAACAAGATCTCGCTACGATCGCCAACAGCATCCAAGATCACCTCAAGGCCGCGTTCAAAACGTTCCAATCCTCCAACAGTCTCGAGGTGCGATTATCATTTCCGCTGTCATCTCGAAGGTAATTTATTGACATCACTCCTCCGCTCCAGCTCGGTGTGAAACACCAAGCAGATTGGTGGCTGGGTAAACTCGATGATCCCTGGTTCCTTGCGCTGGAAAATGCGATTAGAGATGAATGGGGTGTTGAACCTCTCCGGATACGGGAGGGTGGAGTGAGTCTTATTGTTCTCTAGCCCGTCTCGTGGCTCACGCGGAGGTTTGCAGTCTATTCCGTCGATCCCTTATCTGGAGAAGCAGTTCTCGTGTCATGCCCTCCATCTGCCTCTTGGACAAAGCACTGTAAGCACTCCGTCATTGCAGGGATGAACCGAATTTGATGAGATCTCCATGCAGGATCAAGCACATCTGCCTAACGAGCGAATCTCCTTGGCGAATTTACAGCGTGGCCAGTCTGTGATAGAGAGATTCTTTGCCAAAGTCGCTGAAGGTATTTGAACTTGGTAATCACCAAAGGATCGCGCTAGACTCGAAGTGTTCTGCTCTCATAGCTCATTTTTGCCACCCACATTCTGTGATAACTTGCTATCGTATACCTGGATTTTGTCGGGAACCATACCTGTACTGCTTACATACTGCATTCGTCGTACGTCATAATCACCATTGCATTCTCTTTGTCCTTGCCGTAACCTAGTGACTCGTACCATTTTGGCGAAGACCGCGATGCTTCTTGCTAGCGTCCGAAACGTCCGAGCTTCGCGACTAGTCAGTACTGGCGAGTCGCGAGTCGCGACCCGCAACGCGGCGACGTCTATTTGCGGACCGGTACCGCCAGTGGAAACGGGTTTATAGCTAGAATGGGTCGCTCAGTGCTAGCTGTACCAACCTTGTCCACTCACTGCTCGTATTCTGGTATGTGGTCTCCTCCTGATTTTGCCCAACCTCGACGCTCACTGTGTTTTCGGACAGGTCAATGTCGCAGAGGCAAACTCTTTCAGCTGCCGTCGATTGGCAAGATGCTAGCAGTGAAGTGAAGGACGTCACACCAGCAACGTCCTCTCCTCCTTCTGCAGCACATTTTGACTACGATCGCGTCCCAGGAGAGACTTGGCTCGACATCTTCACCTACGTCCGGAACGAGATCTTCGAGGAATTCGACAGCCAGTGGAGCGATACTCTCCGGAGCATCATCCTCACCCAACGATGGTTCCGAGGCTTCGCACAGCCTCTCTTCTTCTCATTCGTCGACCTCAACCATCTCGCCAGCTACGAAGAGAGCACATCGAGCCCAAGTCCCCTCGCAGAACGCTTCCAGCGACGCGTCGAGTTTGTCCTCTCGGAACGCATCGCCCCCTACGTCAAGTTCATCGTCTGCCGGATAGGGTGTGGCCTAATCCAAGCGGAACTCGGTCCTGCTGGTACCGGCGTGGATATGTTTCACTGGTTTCTCCAGAAATTGCGCGTTTCACCGCTCCCGAACCTCAAGACGTTCGCGTGCCCGGGGTATCCTCTGGATGTTGCGGATCTGATCACCTTGCAGTGTCTTCCGACATTGGAAGGCGCGTCGATCCAGTTGACGTTCGTCCCTGAGCGCAATGCAAAGGCTCAGGATGCCCCGGTGATGCCGAAGGACCTGCGCCTCAAAGCACTGCGCATTCACAACCAAGGACATCGCATGATGCCTGTCAAGCTCGGACGAGTGATCCCCAGCTGGGCGCCGTTGCTCTCCCCAGACACCATTTCCTTTTTGCAAATCGACAACCCCGCTGCCGTTCAGCATTTCCTTTCTGTCCTGACGTCGAGCGAAGGGACGACTGCATTCCCTTGCCTGAACACTCTCCATCTCAACTTCGAACGCATTGGATTCCCCTCTGCCTTTCCCTTGCATTCATGTCCGGAGCTGCAGGTTCTGGTCATCAAGGCTGATGGTGACGCGCCACCTTGCTTGCAAGGCGTTACTCGCGGCAGCCCGGGCTTCGTCTCAAAGCTCCACACTATCGACGCACCATGGAACGTCGTTCTCCAATTCGCGTCTTTGTGTTCCTTGCGCTCAGTGGTATTGAGACATACTGCTGGTGTTGTTGACCCTGTCACGCCTTTCGCAGATTCGCTGACCGAGGTCGTGTCCCTTGAGGTTGTGGAGCCCTGGAGACTGACGAGCGAATTTGTGCTGTTCTGTCTGACCAAATTCCGGAAACTGGAGACTTTCCGATGCTCGTACTCGTCCTTTGAACGTCAGGGGGACTCGTACGTCAAGCAAGTAAGTCTCCTCAAATTCCTTGAAGCCTTCCCTAACAATGTTGATAATATTTCTGCCCAGGTGTTCAACGCGCTAGAAACGATTGACCTCGCACCTTCGCTGAAGGTAGTCGATATCTGGGGTGAATATGAACACCCGTATATGCGGACTTCAACACTCAGTGGACGGCCCGACCAGGAGCCCATGCCTATGATGCTGAAGCATGCCATCATTGGAGAGAAACTCCTCACTCGTGCACCGTCGCTCACGTCCTTTCGACTAAAGGGTTGGAACCACGCATTCGAGTGGCAGCATTCGACGTGAACGTCACAAAGTGTGTCTGCGCATGGACGTCTCGGCTTCGGTGATTTAAGGTTGTTTCACAGCATTTGGACCTTCACTCTTACTCAGTTACTCTGCTACATACTTACTACATCTCGTACATAATTCTCAATCTTTATCCGACTGGCATTCAGAACATTCGTTCAATTAGGTACATAGATTTGCATTGTGCATAGGAATAGTACATGTAGAGAATCATAATATTCAGCGTTACACGCGCAGCATATGCATTTTTATCCCTGTCTGAATCAGACTACGAGGTCTTGAACATGTCGACGATATTGCAGCCTGGGGTCACTTGGAGACCTAAATCGTGCCTCGTGAGATCTAGGATGCATCGTACTTCTACGACGAACTCACCTCCAATCTGCGTTGGAGTCGGGGCTGTCTCCAGCAGGATCTTCGGGCAGCAAGCAGGTATGCCGTTGCTACATATGCAAACAATTGTCAGCTACGGCTCGTTAAGCAGAGCGGGTTCAAGCTCAGCGTACCATTGGATAAGACTGTTGACTTTGGTCGGCACAGGCATTGTCTTGCACGCCGCACCGATCAAGCCAATGGGCGGCAGAATTGCGATGTCGCTCAGGGGGGAGACGGTGGTCTGAGGAGTGATGATCGCCTGGCAGCAAAGCAGTTCGCTGCAATCGCCTGGGCCAATGACGGGAACGTAGGCTGATGCGCCAGCGACGAGTGTCAGAGTAGTGAGAATGATCTTGGCTAGCATCTTGGGTGTGTGACTGAGGCTTCTGCTTCGTGTGTTTGACCTGGTCCTGCTCTCGTTCGAACAGCTTATATACCCTCCCTTTCCCTGTGAACAAACAGCATCCTCCGACGTTAGGTAAGGAACAAGGGCACCAGCGGCCTCCCTAGTCTCAAGAAACATCAGCAGCCGCGGGCCGTCATGTGAACGTCGAGGCTCAGTTCCGCACCATGTCCTCAGGACTGACTCTAACCGGAGGACCTCTGGCATGCAATGCACACTGTAGTTGAATTGACTCGGCCTTGGAGGGGGCGATTCACTGGCAGATGCCGGCAGTAAATTGACCACTGTGGCAATTGTGGCAGCCGACATGTAGAGGTATGTGAGGGCGCGCGGCTCAAGAGTGGACCCCGACACGAAGCGTTGACGTCGGATAGTCGTCAACGGGTCCAGGTGAGCGGCCGTGCCTTGCAGATGAACGCTCTCGCTGTCCACCAAGGTCCTTGAACGCTCAACGAGGAGTTACGTGCACCTAAGGAGAAGTGGATGTGAGTTCACCCTGTGACCATGGAAGTAAACAAGACTGAGCAACACACCTACTGCTTGCGATTCCGAAGCCGCTGCCAAGTAAGTCCACGCCATTTTCGATACAACGAAGTGATATTGAACGACCGAAACAGTAGTGAGCATTATACGAAATCAACCTATGATGATCTATCTCCCAAAATATCTGAGCACAAAAAGGATGCAGAGCAGGAAAGCGTGCAACGAGAATTGCTTGCGAAGAGGGATTTAAAGGATGCGAGCGTTGAAAGGAACTGTCACTTAAGATAATGTCAGACAAGCATCTCAAGTAAAGATAGCACGCCTACGAGTGTATCGGACAACTCAACAACCTGAACCCTATCATCAATTGTCATTTCTAGCGAATAAATATGAGACGCGAATATATGATTGAAGGAACAGTAAACGCACGAGATCATGGTCGCGCCCGTCGTATATTATCCTCCTCTAAACTCCTTTTCGAGCAAGGGAGGTGGGCGGCCGCAAGGAAGAACGATCTGGAGGCTGTCGACCTCGTGATATGGTGAACCACTGTTCGACGGTCCATCGTTGAGCGGTGGTGATGCTGAAGCTTGGAGAGCTGGTGACTGAATGAGAGGAACTGAGCTGGGGATGGCTATAAGCCGACGAACAACGTAGGGCAGTGTTAGAGTACCCGTCAAGGACTCCATGTCCACCTTAAATACGCCCTGGCCTACATGTAAGTCCCACGAAGGCCCGCAGGAACAGGAGAAACATATGGCGTTGGCCAATCATAGGCAGCCTTGAGGAGGCCAGGAAGTTGGGAACTGCTCCGAGTGTCAAGGCTCGTGACATGATGGATGTTCTTCACTGAATGCGTGGCAATCGCCTCTATTTCATGAAGATAGAGTTTTCTTGCGACAGTGGGGCCCCACGACACAAGTGAATAGGTTCCGCAAGCCCATAAGCTGTCGCGGAGACGACGGGGGAAGATATCGTCACTCTTTACAGTATGATTGTACGACGAGACCTACTCATGGCTCAATCAATCATTTTCGGAGATTAGCAGGCCGAATGACGCACCTCGAATTCTTTTTACAACGCATCCATGACGAGGAGGACCTTGAGTGACGATTGCCATTGCACAAAATCAGGTACATTCCTCAAAATGCACAGCTCAAACCGTCGGCGGCTCCTCCACGAGGTCGGGGACAGTACATCCGGTGGCGTCAAGAAGTCAGAAGAGTTCGGAGATTACTCTTGCGTCACTACAAGCCCAGTAATCGAGTCAACCCAGGCCGCATTTGGAGTAAGTACCCTTGATATTGCGTTTTGCAACTTGCCGTCGATTTAAGAGCGCGCGAACGGGCTGCTATACGAAGCAAACGGGACATTCCAACATCAGCCAGCTGTACAGCGGCGTTGACAAATGGGAAGACGAATAACGCACCTTAATCTGCGGACTAAGGTCCATATCGAGGAAATATCTCCAGAGCAGCGGATAGTCGAGAACTGCTGACCTCAAGATAGCATGTAGAGTGGGGCAAATCTCGCTGGAGGGACGCGACGGCAGCGTTACGGGAAGAGGACAGAGCTCGACGCGTTCGCAAGAGTCTTGATTTGGGTGTAGGGAGAATTGCCGCCACAACGTCCCCTATCGTCGTCTCCACTGTTCTTGCAACGGTCCGAGAGCACGTCTTCAGGCTATTCCCCAAAGTCGCTAATGCCTTGTGATACCATGTGTATTCCATTCCTCGAAGCACAATATGGTCTTCTGGACGTAGTTGGCGCGTCGCCGGGGAACGAAAAGTGTAAGAATGCGTCTGGAAAAATGGCAAATTCTGTCTGGGGAGCATACTTTTCAGACACGACCGCGCAGGTGAAAAATGTCTAAGTACGCACGAATCAGATCCTTCTCAAGCAATCTTCGCATTCTATTCCGCGCCCCGTCCTCAGCATATCCGTGTCTTAGTCGCGTGATAAGACATCTCGCGTTCACTTCTCAACGACGTCCTGCACCGTCCGAGTCGCCACGTTCGAGCGAGTCAAACAGACTGAAGGTGATATGTCAAGTCTGGCCAATGTGGACCTGCGAGAAAGGACAGCCAATAAGTAGACAACCCTAAGCAGCAGAAACAAGTGAAAAGATGCGTACCGTGCAAAGACATCCGACGAGAAGAACGCGACAGAGCAGAGAGAAAGAGGGCGATTCGTCAATGTTGAGTAATAGCTATTATGTCACTTTGAGTGCGGGCCGAGTTTCAGCCGCCGAGATGGCTCCTTGCCAACTTACTCTCCTCCTCTGTTCCGTCTCCCGCTCTCCATTTTTTCTTCTCGCTGGTTCCCGGCGAAGAACGACCCCGTCGACACCGCGATCGAGTTTGACGACCCATTCAACGACGAGAACATCCTCCAAGAACTCGGATCACGGCCTTCGCAACGAGACTCAAGGACTCCAAGGTTGAACGACACCACCAACTCACATCTCCCACTCCATACCAACCATGACCACCTCTCCCAGCACCCACGTCTACTCATCCGCAGAATGGAAACGCCAACCCACAACCACCGAGGTCATCTTCGGCCTTGAACTCCCCTACCGCGCACCGACCAGCGTCATCGGGGTGTTCTTCTGGAAATGGCGGATGTGGTTCGAGTCAACGTTCGCCCTGTCCATGCTGCAGCCTTGGGAGAAAGTGCTCATCAGTCCGTACCATCCTACCTCCTCACCTCAACCCGTGTTTTGGCTGACTCCACCCTCCCTTGACATGACAGTGTTCATCACAACCTCCATCCTCATCCTCCTCCTCACCGGCATCTTCTTCTACTTCCCCAGCCACATCCTCCAGATCAGCAAACGCGCCACGTACTACCTCCTGGGGTCCGAAAGCGCCGATCTCGGGTTCTCTCGACTAGGCTGGAACGACGCCGTGACTGGAGTTGTAAACTCATGAGCTGTTGGCGTGGTGTTGGGGTAATCGGTGATGATGATGTGGATGGATTGTCGGTGACGGTGATGGATAGACTTGGTGAGTCTATATTCCTACCCCGCTCTCGCTGGACGCTGACATCTCGCTCAAAGGGCTGTGGTCGGTCCGAATGTAATCTTCTTTAGCTTGGCTCTGCATATCCTGCAGGAAACACGCGACGACCCGAGAACTTGGCAACCTACGCCGGTATACCCTACTTCATCGCTATTTCATACCCATGTTCCCCTCCCTCCTCTTTTTCTGATCTTAATCTCCTTCTTTTGAAGTTCTCCTGCATTTCGAAGTATCAATCATGTGGAACTTATTTCTATGTTTACTGTCTTGAACTTGACGCGTCAATCGTACATCTTTTCTCATATCCTTGCACAAAGTCCGAGTAGCCGTCTGAGTCCGACGAAAGGTGTGAATCGTGACATCGTCTCTCGGACGAGGTATGCACAGCAGTCAAGGAACAGCTCGCACTTATATGCTCTGCACATGCGCACAGAAAGTGGAAGTCCCGAAGATCATGGTCAACGGCTCTCTGGCAACCAGGAAAGTGGCCCAACTGGCCACTCCCACTACAGGTCGTAGCCCTCCGTGTGGTCCGAACAAGCATCTCGCACGTGGTTTTCGACTGTCGCTCTGCAGATCGTCAGTGGTTTTGTAGCGCAAATTCCTCGGGAAGCTTTTTATCCTGGTGAAGACATCTAGCTTCACTCACGCTCCGGAAAATATCAAGACACAATATGTATTACGCGCGACTTCAACGAATGTCCGTGTATCTTACGCCGAAGAAAGGGGTATGTAGGTACGAAAAAATACTGCGAACAACGAGAGAGGGGGCCTTTGCAGGACAAGGACAATATGAGACAGAAGGATACGAAGTACTACGAAGGGCGAGGTGCTGAAAAGTGGAGGAATTCCTCGCGCATACATCCACACACGCACAGCTCTGACAGAAATTACACAGGAAATAACTGCCGAATCGAATGAGCTGGTAGCAGAGTCATGCGAGAAAGCGAAGACGTACCATAACATGTGGACAAGACACCAGAGAGCGCGTTCAGAGGCCGACGTTGATCGGGGTGCAGCCCAGGGCCACAATGCCGCCTGCAGAGGAAAGAAAATCAGTATGCAGTTGAATGGCAAAGTTGGCAGAAAGGATGAGCGCACTGAAGGAGTTGTCCTCGCAGCAGACGGTTTGTGCGGAGCTGTATACACGAATCAGTGGGTGCGCAATCGGTCAGATGAGGATGTGACATACCAGGCACTGCTGGAACCGATGCCCAAGACAGAAATGGGATCGCAGGTCAACCCGACGGGGACGTTAAGGTCCTGCAACACGATGCCCAGGAGCCCGAGAGGCCCAGCTGCGGCCGGAGCTCCCGCAGGCTGAACGGAGTCGCAGCATTGGACGGCGCCGGTGTTGCACTGCTTGGTAGAGCTAGAGCCTCCTGAGGAACCGCTGGATCCGCCACCGCTGCCTGGGGTGGAAGGA